>WNHD01013335.1:0-22339 GCA_011057455.1 Ganaspis sp. Gsp50 | reverse complement strand
TTTTTTATGAAAAAATAGTTTTTCAAAAAATACTTTCATATGGAAACCATCTAGGAATTGCCTTCGGATCACCAAATAGTGCGTCCTCGATTTCCATACCATGAATATTTGCAAAAACCTATTTCAAAATTCAAGATGTCGAACCGAAAACCTTTAATTATTTATAAATTTTCAAAACAATTTAGCACTAAAGGTACCAATTGTTCAAAAAGTAACAGATTTTCTTGAAACTTGGTATAAGAGGGTTTTTTGGGTCTCTGATAACGATTCTAAGGTTAGCATTTTAAAATTCAAAATGGCAGATTCAATATAGCGGACGAATTTTTATATTTTTAAAGGATTTTCTTGAAACTTGGTATAATGATGTTTTTTGGGTCCCTGATAACGATTTTAAGGTTAGAATTTAAAAATTCAAAATGGCGGATCCAATATGGCGGATAAATTTTTATATTTTTTAGGATTTTCTTGGAACATGATATAAGGGGTTTTTTTGGGTCCCTGATTACGATTTTTAGGTTAGAATTTCAATATTCAAATTATCCGATTCAATATGGTGGCTGAATTTTTAAAAATTCACCCATTTTGCTTGAATCTTCTTACTCGGGGGTTTTTGTAGTCGCTGATGATAAATCTGAATTCAGAATTCAGAGATATATGCGTCTGTTAGCCGCCAATAAAAATTGTTGCCGTTGTGCAGCTTTTACCACGAGGAGGTAGACGTTACCAAGAGCTATTGTATTGTATTTTTTTGTTTGTTTTTTTTGGGTTTTTTATTGTTTTTTTTTTGCTTTTTTTTGTTTTTTTTATGTAACATTTTTTTGTAGTATTTATGTTTTTTTGAGTTTTTTCATGAAATATATTGTTTCAACTTTTTGACCAAACTTCTTCAATTATAATTCAGCAATGGCCAAAGCAACATCCTTAGATCCTATTCTTTTCTCTTCGACAACTAAGTTTCGAAGAACAGTTACATTGGCTTTAGACCATTGAATTAGTCTCATTAAAACTACCCAGGTCCATTTTTTTGACCTTATACAAGGCATCAGATTACTGCAATGAGAATCATGTAATTCTACTCCGCCTATAAATTGGTTGTATAAGGTAAAAGCTTTTGGAAACGGTACATCCACTTTACACGTTTCATCTTTGCTGTATCTTTTTACTGATGACAGTGGTGTAACACCATCAGCAGTAGAAAGTACAAAGACTACTTTTGACTCCATTACAGAAACGCAATTAACACTACTGTTCTTGTCATGTTTACCTCAAAAGTGCCTCTTGCTGCTCTTGAAGCTATTGTAGTGTCCAGTTGCTTGTAAACCAACTTTTTCCAAATGTACCAATAAATCTGGACTAGTAAAGAAATTATCAAAGTATAAATGATATGGACGTATAATAATTTAGAAAAGCATAGTATATCATTGATATTATTATTATGTAATCTTTACAGTTTACACAAATTGACGACCTTTATTATTATTTCATTTACGTTCTGCCATGGAGATTATTCTCTTTCTTGCATTGTGTTACATCATTTGATGAATTTACAGTAAGTGAATATATAAGTATTTTATGAAGTACAATGTATTTTACTCTATGAGTTTCGATTAAAATAATGTCGAGTGCAAAGCGTCAAAGAAAGTTGCGCTTCCGAGGGAATGTTGAGATTGAAGATGAAGAAGAGGTAGTGGATGTTGTGATCATTCCTAATGCTGATGATTCAGGAGAATTAGATAATGATTCTGATTTTGAAAATTGTTCTGATCAACATAATGTAGATTTATATGAGTTTACGATCATTTCTTATGATAAAGTTAGAAATGACTATACAGAAAAGCAGAAAAATCTGGAACCCAATCATGAATACGAATGGACTGCTGGTGAAAGAACGTTTTCCAATCTTCCTGAAAACAAGCTATTGTTGACTGAAAACCAAAAGAAGACAATCAATAAGTTAGGGGTCATCCATAAATTACGTAAGACATTTTCCGGACTTTTTGAACCCCCTGCCTCCCCCATGTCAGATTTTTTACATGGTCAAATTTGTAAATTAACACATGGCGTAAGAATCAATTAGACTCCCCCCTCCCCCTAAAGTCTTACATAATTTATGGACGACCCCTTATCACTCGTTGAATTGTTTGACCTTTTATTTTCAACTGAATTGAAGACGTACATAATAGAGTCTACATGTCTTAACGATTACAAGCTTTCAAAGGATGATTTTAATGTTTTCATAGGAATAATTGTTCTGTCCATCTTCAATCAAAGAAAATCGCAAAGAGATTATTAGTTTACTAATAAGTTCTTGGCTTGTGATTCTGTTGCATCTGCAATGTCAAGAAATAAATTTAAGGAAATAAAATCGAAAATCAAAATGTCAAAGCCTGAAGACAAGAATGTGGAAGGTAAAGCTTGGAGAGTGCGTGTTCCTTTCAATATTTTTAGAGCAAACTTAAGGCAATTTGGTTTCTTCTCTACTTCTTTATCAGTGGATGAAATGATGGTCAAGTTTTTTGGACGTACAGCAACAAGACAGTTCATAAAGAATAAACCTGTTCGATTTGGAGTGAAAATGTGGTCAATTTGCAGTGTTGAAGTATTCTTCTTTGACTCTGACATTTACTGCGGAAAAGGATCAAGTCCTTACTTTTCGCAACTAGGAGATAAACTCAGTAAATGTGCTTTAGGAAGCCGTACTGTAATGCAAATGGTTCAAAACCTACTTTCTTCAGTTGTACCAAAAAAGATACGTCAATATCATTTATACTTTGACAATTTCTTTACTAGTCCAGATTTATTGGTACATTTGGAAAAAGTTGGTTTAGAAGCAACTGGGACTGTGAGACAAAATAGAATCCAAGTCAACACTACAATAGCTTCAAGAGCAGCAAGAGGCACTTTTGAGGTAAACATGACAAGAACAGTAGTGTTATTTGCGTTTCTGTAATGGAGTCAAAAGTAGTCAAACAAACAAAACAAAAAACAACAAAAAAAACCAAAAAAACAAAAAAAAAAAAAAATAACACAATAGCTCTTGGTAACGTCTACCTCCTCGTGGTAAGAGCTGGACAACGGCAATAATTTTTATTGTCGGCTAACAGACGCATATATCTCTGAATTCTGATTTCAGATTCATCATCAGCGACTACAAAAACCCTTGAGTGAAAAGTTTCAAGCAAAATGGGTGAATTTTTAAAAATTCAGCCGCCATATTGAATCGGACAATTTGAATATTGAAATTCTAGGCGCAAAATCGTTATCAGGGACACGAAAAAACCACTCATACCAAGTTTCAAGAAAATCCTTTAAAAATATACAGATTCATCCGCTATATTGAATCCGCCATTTTGAATTTTGAAGTTCTAACCTGAAAATCGTTATCAGGGACCCAAAAAACTCCCTTATACCAAGTTTGAAGAAAATCCTTTAAAAATATAAAAATTCGTCCGCCATATTGGATTCGCCATTTTGAATTTTGAAATTCTAACCTGAAAATCGTTATCCAAAAAACCCCCTTATACTAAGTTTCAAGAAAATCCGTTACTTTTTGAACAATTTGTACCTTTAGTGCTAAACTGTTATAAAAATTTATAAATAATTAAAGGTTTTTGGTCCGCCATCTTGAATTTTGAAATAGGTTTTTGCAAATATTCATAATATGGAAATCGAGGACGCACTATTTAGTGATCCGAAGGCAATTCCTAGATGGTTTCCATATGAAAGTATTTTTTGAAAAAATTTTTCATAAAAAATCGTGTTTTTTTGCAATTAATTGTTTATAACTCTGCTCATGTTTCTTTAAACAAATTTCGACTTCAGAATCTGAAAGAGCAATAAATTTTACGTCAGAAACAGTGTTTCATGAAATTTTGAAATTTTTTTTCCATGCAATATATTTTGCTCAAAGTTGAGGCGAGATTTGCGTCCTCTTGGGCGTTAATGGGTTAAATTATTAAATCTTAAGTTTAAAATCAAATTTTTATTAACGCTTAAGGGGACAGACAGTACACCCCTAAATTTTTAAAAAATAAATTTTTTTTTATGAATGATTTTTATTTAGAAGACCTTAAAGAATATGTTTTTAATTATATAAAACTCAAATTTACTTTTTAAATTAAGTAGTTAAGTTTTTAACAACTTGACTGGCGCCACGTTAATAAAAGCGTCAAGCGTGACCTGGCATAAATAAATAAATTATTTAACGAAAGCAATAAGACATTAACTAAATATATTATTTGTCAATATATAAAAATTTTAGAAAAAAATTTGGAACGTTTCAAATTGTTTTTTGTGCAATGTACAAATGAGAAATATCCTAGCGTCTGAGTAACTAAAAGTGCCATTCGTGCGAAGGCGTTTTTCTCTAAACCACATTTTTTGAGTTGTGCAAAGTTTCATCCAAATATCTCTTTTTGTTTAGAATAAACATTTAGTGGTTGTGTGCAATAAGAGCGTATAAACTGGTTATGAAAACAATTAGTTTTTAAAAGTTAGCAGTTACTTTTAATGAAGTTAACAATTAAAGTTGATAGCTTAACAAAGGGCTAATTCAATAAAAAAAAGTTCATATGATTTGCATTTACAGTTTGTGAAATATTATAATATAAAAACTTTAAGTTGAAATACCTCAGATCGTCATTTTTTGCTATACGCCCTTGTTGCACCCAATGCTTCAATTGTCGAAGAATAAATTTAAATAAACAATGTTGCGCTTTTATGTAAAACTCTTTAGAGAAATAAACAAATACTTTAACAAAAATGCAAGCAATTGATAATAATGCCATTCGCGTTAATTAAAATATTTATAAAATAAAACGTTGCTAGATACAATGACATAATAAAAAAACATTGTGTTATTATTTTAACTTCCTAAAAATCGAGAAAATAATTATAAATAATATTTATAAAATAATTCCAAAAGTATTTCTACTGTAGCAAAACAAACTGTTCGAGAAGACATAATCTTATCTTAAAAACTTCTATAGGGGACAAAAATTCTCAAGTGATCCAAGTTGAAAAATGAACTATTTTTGATTAAGTTGAAATTTACATAAAGTTTAGTACGACGGGTGAGTACTTCACCCATCAAGTATTATTAAGTTTAATAGAAAATTGTAGAGAGGGAAGGAAGTTGACAAACTGTGTAAAGTGCGTACATTTTACTTTATAATAATTCATAGTTATTATACTGATGGATTTACAAAATTTGGACCTACATTTTTTTGAAGTTTTTTCCTGTTCTTTCTAATGGTATAAACAAATTTTAAAAAAATTGAAAATTTATTAAATTTTTAAACAAATTAAAAATATTTATAACTTTTTCTTGCGAACGGACCCTTTTTATTTTCTTTTTTTTCCTCTTAAAGTAAGGCTTAGGATATGTGTTTTCAAAGTACGACGTAAACAAAATGTCGTTCTTTTTGTTTTCGAGATAAATAATTATAAACAATTAAAAATTAATGAAAATTGAATTATTTCGTAAACAAATAATAAAACAGAAATTTTAAATATATTATTGCAAAGCTTATAAAACTCTGCATCCATTTAACCCTATATGAAGCATTTTCTATAAGGCCTTATTGAATAAATAAATAATTAATATTAGCTAATTAACAAATGGATATAATCCGTAATAATGAAGATAGAATATTAGGTTTTTTTTAATTAGCAAGTTCATATGGTTCTGCTTTGAACAAAACCTAGAGAAAGCATTTTTGATAATAAAAACATATCCAAAATCACCCACAGTGAATTTCCGTCAAAGTTCTTTCCCTTAAAGCATGCAGAAAGGTTTTTAACATTTTCAATAGAATTTTAATTATAAAAATGCTTTTTTTGGGTTCCGTTTAAAGCAGAAGCATATAAACTTGTTAATTAACCCTTAACGGCCACACCTCAGCCAGGCCACATTGCGGCCACACAGGGGGTAACTCATTACCCCACGCTGAAAAACATAGTTGTAAACTCATTACCCCACGCTGAAAAACATAGTTGTACAAGACATATGGGTATTTTAATACTTCTATCCGATTGTTTCATGTTTGTTGAAGTGTTTTTTAACTTCTTTAATGATTTTCATAGACCAATTTATAGAAGACATTCTAAAAACTTATTATTTTAATACTTCTATCCGATTGTTTCATGTTTGTTGAAGTGTTTTTTAACATCTTTAATGATTTTCATAGACCAATTTATAGAAGACATTCTAAAAACTTATCGTGTACGTGAAAATTCAGCAAAAATGGCTTTTATCAGATGGAACCTCATTACTCTGTTAATATTTAATATTTTTGGCTAAAATTTTAGGATTGTCTGCACAACATATACCCCTACAATAAAAAAATAACAGTATCCGCTGATCATTCAAAAAATGTATTTATTTTGCAAAATTACTGGAGGAAAAAATGGAAAAAATTACAAATCATAAAATTTGCGTTTTTTGAGTTTTGTTATTTGTTCATTCGAAATAAAAAGTATACTGTCCCCATAGACACGTATATATTTTCAGATAGTCCTCACAATGCAACATAAACGGGTGAACGCGTACGAATACGGGTCTATTTTGCATGGATAATGTACCCGTGTCCGTATGCGTACGCCCGTTTTCTGCTGCATTATGAAGACGACATCATGCGAGAATAGATGACAACAAAAAAAACACAAAGGGGTAATTGTAAAGAAAAAAAATTTATTTCGCTTTTTATATGTAAACGCGAAGTCGGAAAATTTTTTGGAGAGTATCCTATCAATTTTGTTCATTTATGGGCATTTATGACATAAACATTGTTCATATATATGAAACTAAGTTTATAAATCGTATTTTCCTTACCTAGAACCTACGCGTCATCTTACAATAAACGTACACTAGATTTACTCAATAAACAATATCATAGAGGAAGGGGGGGGGGCAAGACGGGATATTTAAAGGAGAACGCTATTAAAACTATGAAGTTTTAAATTCATAAACGAAATTCTTTATTTATATAATATTTAACATCTGTACTATAAGTTTTAACAATAATAAACCAAAAATAAAATTAATTATTTGAACGCTAATCGATTGAAAAAAAAGTGCATTTATCCCGTCTTGCCCCACCCGTGGGGCAAGATGGGATACCCTATGGGGCAAGACGGGATACTACCTACAAAAGTAAGTAAGAAATTTAGAAAACTTCTAGTTCTTTCTAAAATGAGCAAATGACCAATAAAAGGCAAGTTTACGTGTAAAAACAAAATAAAAAAAACTTAAAACGTTTCAAAGAGTCAGACTTTTACAATTTGATAAATTTAAGTTATGAATTTTAAGTATTTTTAAAAAATGAAGATTATAATCAGTGTCAAAAAGACATTATCTAAAGTATTTTTATTTGAAAAGATAAAAATATTAAACATTTGAACTGCAAAATACAAAATACAATCATTTTATTATATCATTATGTAAATACTCAGCGGGGCAAGATGGGATACCTTACCTTAATGCCTATATCCCATCTTGCCCCCCACGCACTTTTTCAATAAAATTACTTTTTCTGATTACATTACGTAAGCAACATAATAATGATTATACTGATTATTAATGTTAATAGACTGAGATTTAAAAAAAAATTATTCAAGGTTTTAAGAAACTATATAGTATATATACAGTCGCGCATTCAAAAATGTGAAAAATTACATCAAAAAGTAGAAAAACACATTTTTCTTCATAAATCCGAGAATTTTTTTTCCGAGTAAAATCACTTGGTGCACTAAATTATGCACTAAATTATATTGAAAAAAGACACCAAATAGCGTTTTTAGAATTTTTTAAAACTTATTGATTTTCGTAAAAAGACGATATCCCGTCTTACCCCGCTTTCCTGTCTTGTCCCACCTTCCCCTATTTCAGTATTTGAATCAAATATTGTTTATTGGACTTAAATAATAATTACTTGGTTCAAATAAATATTTATTTGATAATGGACAAGTGAATGGTTATTTGAATCAAATACATTTTTCTTCAGTGTGAGAACTCACTCGGAAAAATTTAGAGTGCATGTGAATCTATTAGGAGAATATTAAATACTTGCTTTCTTAATCTGCAATCAGTCAAATTTGACTGCTGAAATAGCCGGAAGTCGGTTACTGAATCAATTAATGAAAATTTAACTGTAAAACAGCGATATTCCCCTGTTTTTCAGTCAAATTTTCACTGATTGAATCAGCTAATCTGTTTCATCAATTACGAATAAAACAGATTGATTCATTCATTCAGTGAGAATTTGACTGAAAAACAATGGAATATCACAGTTTTGCAATGAAATTTGACTGATTCAGGTTAAGAGAGTGAGTCGTTTTTCAAAATCTTGTCTTCTTTCTTTAAAAAAGCTGTATATACAGTATGGTCAATCGGCATGTATAGTCAGGTATAATGTAGGTACAATATAATATGTACCTGACTACACAGTTGAAAATTTTATGTCCCAGGAGGTCCACTCAAAATTTCTGTTAATGTAACACATTTTTTATGTTATTAACACAAAAAATGTGTTAAATTAACACAAATTTTGAGTGGACCTCCTGGGACATAAAATTTGTGTTAAATATACACAAAATTTTCAACAGTGTATACTTGTCGATTGACTATACTGTATGTTTCAATATGTAATATATATATGTGATGCCAATAGTGAAAAGGTATACCTATCGGCAAAAGAATCAATTTCCATTTTCGTTGGCAGTAGCTTATTGCACTGAGAAAAATGACAATGTAATGTTAACAAAATAATTTTGTTGAGGAATTTTGTTTCCTCTAATAAATTTTGGTTGGTTTTATTAAAGTGTTTTGTTCACCATCCCAAATATCTATGTGAATGCACATGCGCTTTCTATTACGATTTTCATCAACTCAGCGGATAATGCGTGTTTGACATCTAAAGCAAATTACCAAATTTTAAATGTGATTTACTTAATTCTATTTTTATTTACACGACCCATCGAATGTAAATATTTATATTATGAATAATAATAAATTTGTTTAATTATTATTTTCCAATGGGCTAGTACGTATACGTTAATTATCTTATTTATCAAAATCTGTAACCAACCTAAAAATCTTGCTTGTATTATTGTGACAGTTGCACAAGTTACTAAAACCTTGTTATACCTATACAAAAATTTTGTTAGAACTATTGAATTGTTTCGTTGAAGTTATCAAAGAATCCAACAAAAGAATTTTGTTCTTTCAATAAAAAGATTTTGTTGCTCGTATATCAAGCAAAGAAATATTTTGAGCGAACAAAAAGTTGATTCCACATACCAAATCTTTTTCTCAGTATAGCAGACTGATGGCTTATGAGATTTTCTTGCCTGGACACATTAATTTTCATCTTCAGTTTTCTATTATTTATCCTCTTGCTCGTTATCACGGTTTGTAATCGTCATCTTGATCGCAAAAGCGATTCATCCCAGAATGCGTTCCCTAAACCGGCGTAATTAATCCACCAGGACCTCCGATCTTTTGTTTCGTGCGACCTTTTCATACACACAAGGTATATCATCGGTTTACCTTTGTACATATACATATACATTTATAAGCACAGAGACAGTTTGCAAAAGAAACTGTACTAAACTTCAAAGTTAATTTGTAAATTATACTCATCTCTAAGAAAAATTTAGCTTATATCTTAAGATAAATTTCCTAGTATACACTGATTTATATATATTTTATATAATAACTTTTAAATTATCATGTATTTATTAGTAAATAACATAATATTTTAATACAAAATGATACATGTGAGTGCGTTTGTGGATAGGTGAACAAACAAAAATTATGGTTGACAGTTTTGCCAAGAGTGTATGGAAAAAAGAAGTTCAATAAGTATGTATTCCCAAACTTATTCAAGAACAGAAGATACGAGAAAAATTTCACAAAAATTTCCCTATGAGGAAGCAATTGGTAAAACTTTGGGAGAGACATAATTTTACCTTTATAATATCTAATACATTTTTTACCGTAATTATTGTAATAGTTCAAGTCTTGATAAAGCAGAACTGGTAAAAATGTCTGATTAACTTGACCAGAATAGAATGTTATGTATTATGTATATTTTCTGCTTAAATTAACTAGAATTTTGGTTCAGTTAACCAGAATTTTTATTAAGTTAATCAATATTCTAGATAATTTAATCAGAAAAAATAGTAGGGACATATTCAACATTGTTTTCTGGTTAAGTTCACCAGACATTCTTTTCAGTGAGCCAAACAAGGTCTCATTTCATTGGAATGCAGTCAAATAATCTTGTAGATTTTAAGATTTAGCAGAAAATAATTGATTGAGCAAGACAATGCGACATGATTAAAAAAGAGACAATAACGCTACTCATCGCCAATACTAATTAATGCAACGAAATCGATCCTTCTCCCAAGCAGGTTAAACTCTGCATAGGTTCAGATAGCAGCATTTTCATTTAAAGACCCTCAGGAGACTTCGCCCTCGTACCTGGCGTGTCTCTTCTATTTCACTTTTTGTTCTGAGTTCTTGGCGACGTCGACGAAGGATGGGGGATTAAGCGAGAGCGAGAGAAATATACAAGAAAGATGAATGTAGAGATAGATAGGGAGAAAGAGAGAGTCGGCTTATGGTCACTGTTCAGTGTTCTGTGGGCTCAGTCTCTCCGCGTTCGTTGACTGTATAGGCTGCTGAGGTTTCAGTTGATTCTCTGAAGAAAACACGTTCTCCTCCAAGTCAACAAACTCGCGTCTGACTACTGAAATTATATTAGCTTTATTATTCTTAATTTACCGCCAAAAAGCGTTTTTTGAAATATATTTCATGCAACTGAGCGTTAATAGCTTATAGCCAGTGTAACTTGAGAGTGAATGATAAGTGTGAAATTATCTAGTGAAGGCTTAAGTGAGACCAAAGAAAAGACTGCACTCCATTTTCTGGATTCTCGTGATATTTATAGTTATTTATTGAAAAAGTCAGGCAAGTGTAAGTTGTAAGAAATTAAAGAATTTCTTGTGTCAAGTTGGAGCTCTGTGATATTTGTTGCTTCAAATTGAAGTTGTGTGAGGGATTACTTTGTGTTTGTGATTGTTGAGATGTTTTCATGCTTTTCTCAAACTAGTAACATTGCTGTTTCGACGAGTAACAGTAACGGTCTTTGACGTCAAGTGCAAGTGAATTACGGTGTAACCATCAGTATAATGATAGTGTCACGGGTCCCTAGTAAGAGTCGGAGCACAAATGTCCGTTTTAACAGGAAAAGTCAAGCTAGACCACCGATTGCCTTGAGCAGCTTAGTTTAAATCGAACACAGCCACGGAGGCATATAAAACTCTTTTATGACGCCGCACCTCTTGCCATGGATCAAAGTGATGCCGAGGTATTGCTTCATTTCTTCAATTCTGCCCACATTATAAATATTGATGAGAGGTCCTCCAGTTACAGTGACTTTCCTCAATTACTTTGTAATTTCAATTATTTTTATTAATTACTTTTACTATTGATTTTTGTGTCTCTTTTTAATTAAGGGCATGTGACATAAGCTGACATTACTGACGCAGATGACTGATTTTGACATGTACAATTTTGCCCTAAAGTATTCAAAGAATATTAGATGTTTCTTTATGCAAATCAGGTAACTGAAAAATAAAGCGTTAAAGAAATCGGCGTTGGTCAATTTGAAATTTTATTTCCATTAGAAATATTATTTAGAAATTGAGAAGTTTAAAATTTCTAAAATCCGCTTAATCCAAAATTCTGGACAACGTGTCAAAATTGTGCATTACTTAAATTTTTCAATTTATTAATCATTTCTAATGCAAATAACATCTCAAAATAATCAGCCCGCGTTTCTTTAACACTTATGGTTTCTCTGTTTTCTGAATTCCATTAAAGAAATCTTAAATATATTCTTTGAATAATTTAAGTAAATTTTATTAGTTTTATATTTGGAATTACTTTTTTCACATTCATAAGGGCAATTCTCTGGCACCTTTAACTTTTGACTTAAAAAAATTGTTAGCACATTAATTAAAGTTTGTATATAAATTAAGATTAGCATTTAAAATTTTAGTTTATACATAGTTAACGATGTAATATTTTGGAAGTCTCATATATTTTTACTCTTTTTTAATAAGACGACTTTTTACAGGTTATAATCAATTGTTTCCTTTCATTTTCAATTGTTGTGGTTTCCAAACGGAGTTGGAAAAAGAAAGCTAGATTGTAACTTCGTAACTTGTATTTTGATACGGAGAATTTTTTAGGTTATATTATAAATTTATCCTCTTATTGCGTAGACACAGTTTTTTTCAAAATATACCAACTTGATACCAAAATGTCTCAAATTGATCACAAAATCTTCATCAATTTGATATTTTTGATATCAATTTGATACTTTTAAGTAAACTGTGACTTGAACATGTATATGTATTAACTTCTTTAATATTAATGGTGCATTATTTCAAAATTGATTTTTTAAACATTTCAGGGTGGTCTAACCTCTTAAAATACGTGTATATTTCGAATAGTGTGGGGAAAACTTGAAAATTAAAAACAATGCTTTTATTAAAATATTTAAATTAATCTTAAGTCCAAGACAAAATTACTTCAAATGTAATAATTTAAAAAAACATCTGGTGAATCATGATTATTTTTGAAAAGCTCTCTTGATGTAATAATTAAAATTGAAACGGATCTTGTCTTACCGGCAGGGTTTAAGTGCTTTAAGAGAGGCGGTGAACATACTCGAAAAGCATTCTTCATTGAAGTAATAACTTTTTTTACATTACTAAAGAAGAAAAGACCCGCCGCTTAATGAGTCGGCCATTAATTACTGTGAAATTCACTATATATATAGTATTTTTTCTTTACTTTCACCATATGAATCGAGTTATTAATTGTCGCACATTTTGTTAGAGTCATGACCTGTTGTTGCTTAGTTTTTCTTGTACTACACGACTTGTTCCATTCCCGACAAAATACGTTTATGAAACTATAACGTCCAAAATTCAAAAGCACCGCACTTTTGTGAGCCGAATAAGAATAAAAATTTAATTATGAAAAAGATTGTTCTATACACTAAGAAAAATAGAGGTTCAAAGTTAGAGTATAAAATTTAGAGAGTCCATCTGGCTTTCTGAAGGTTAAAACTTACCCTCTGAGATAGTTAAATCTCTTATCAGAGGGATAAATTGACACTTAGGATGGCTGTCCTATGATCTAACCTCAAATACAGTTAGTCTGACACTTGTGATAATTCAGTTAGCCTTCGATTTTTCTCAGTTGTATTCAATCAAATAATTTATTTGATTTAAACAAAACTCAACCAAACAAATTATTTGTTTCTTCTAAATAATAACATTGATTTAAAGAAAAAGTATTTATTTTTCTATTAGGTATAGCTGCGTTAATCAAGGTTTGCTATTTGCTAAGCTTGAATCCTTTTGTACCAATATTTCTTCAATTTTCTTTGGGACTTAGGCTGGTTGGAGATTCATCTAACTAAAGTTTCAACCCAAGGACTTTTCCTCCTGTGTACAAGTGTTTTCTTTAGCTTCAAGGGGCGCCGAGGTCGGTAGCGGCTGAGCTGTCTTTGCATTTGAGTGGTTGAACCGACCATGCGGTGTCTTTGAAGTTTCTTTTGAAAGATTCGTTGCTCTGCAGGCTACAATAATTCCCCGCTACGTAAGTCATTTTGTCTGATAACGCTGACACTGCCTTTGACGATTCCGCGCACAATCTTTGTCAATATCGTCACTCATTCTACTATAGAGAAGTGTTCTGTCTTGGCGATTTCCGTTAAACCTAACATCCGGTCAACTCGTCACTCTCTCTCTCTCTCGGACTCTATCGGTGAACATCAATCAACATTTGTAGCTCACCTTTTAGCTCTAGCTTCATTTGAAAATGTTTTGCTATATACTTTAAATATATAGAACAAATGTTTTGCTTTGACAAGAACAAAACTCATGGCATGTCTCTTTATTAAAACTTATAAGATATACTTTTCCAATATAATTAGGTATATAATAATGCTTTGGTTTCAAAGCAAAATAACATTTATTTTGTCTTTAAAAATCATTAAATCAACCATAATTAAAGTATAAATTTAGAAAATTGTTCATTTACATAAGGGGTCGTCCATATAAATTACCTCAATTGAGTATTTGTCATTCAGCAGTACGATTATTGTTTGATGCTGGCGCAATGATCGTGTAAGTGTCAGTGACAGGTTGATTCAAATTGAAACTTTATAGCGCCATGATGCTATGTTAGAGAATACATATGTCATTCACACAAAATTCTAACACTTAAAAAACTGTTAACTATACTCATATTTCTAATATAACAACAGCAATTTTTTTCAGTGAGCAAATAAGTGTGTGGGTATCTTTAGTCCCAGGTACTTGTGTACCTACTTGAGACTTTGGCATCGCGCCATTCTTTTATTCTCCGTCGACCCCAAATATATAGGGTGCAGACTAAAGAATCTGAACACCTTGAAATTTTTACAACGATGAACGAACATGACCCAACAGCGAACCAAGACCTACCTCTTAGTATGATTAATCACCTTTAATTTTTAACTGGATCATTTGTATAGAGGGTCCATTCACTAAAAAAAAACTGTGGTCGAGAAATTCAACTACTCCGCGGTAGTTGATCGGAAAGTAGTAAATGTAAACTTTTTAGTTGGCAATCTTTACTCAGTATTTTTAGTTTTAACTATATATATATACACGTGAAAAACTGATTGTATTCACTATTCGTGGTAAAAACTTTTGTGTTGAATGAGTAACACTTTCACTGCAAAAAATGGTGTCTTAAGTGTCTTAAATTAAGACATTTTTTGTGTCTTAGTCACCAAATATGTCTTAATTTAAGACGTTTTTGCTCAAAATAAGACACCATGTTTTTGTAGTGTTGGTGTGTTGATTTAACATTTTCACATTGTATTATTTTAAAACAAATTGAATGTTGAAGACTTTCAAATTCAATGAAAAAAAGGACTTGAAGCCTCTGGTCATAATTATGATGTCTGAAATGGATATATCCATTATGGCATTATAATGCCATACATTATTATTATATATTTCAGCCAAGTTTCAGTAATACGCTCAGAAAAATGAGTTTGCTATTATATGGATAGCTAACTTTTAGCTACTACAACTATAATAATTAGCTGTTACAGCAAAGCATGTTAGCTATTTTAGCTAATTCTTATCCGAGTAAAGATTTGGCTATGGACTTGATCATACTCGGATCAGGGAACTCAAATCATGGATGAAAGGGTGTCCCGGAAACATACCACTTCACTGCAAAAAATAGTGTCTTAAAAGTAGGACAGAAATGTCTTATTTGTCTTAAATTAAGACATTTTTTGTGTCTTAGTCACCAAATATGTCTTAATTTAAGACGTTTTTGCTCAAAATAAGACACCATGTTTTTGTAGTGTTGAGGCAATTTTTTCACGGGTTAATATTAAAATTATGATAATGAATTACAACTTTTATGTGGACAACATAAAATTTAATTAGGAAATCATTTGTTTCATTCAACCAAATAATTTATTTAATATTAATCTTAAATTCAGTGTCACTCGATCATTAGAATACTTTTTTTTCGGTGTAACTAAATGGGGCGTATACACTGCAAAAACTGGTGTCTTCGTATAAGACACAGAAAATGTCTTGTTTGCGTTTTTAGACGCAAAAGGTGTCTTATAATTTAAGACATTCAGTGTTTAAGACATTTAAAAATGTCTAAACGTCTTCCGGTAAGACACCAGTTTTTGTAGTGTATATATACATACTGTTAAAAATGATGGCGTATATAATAATATATCATTTACAAATATAAAGTAGTTTATGGCATAGCCCGCAATACTAAAGTCACTACTGAAATTAAAATAATATGTCCATATACTGAACCAGTAACAGACCTATATATGTACCAAGTACCTTAATTGGTGATTGTACAAGCATATCTTCTATTTTTCTCTTAGGCGAGTAAAAGAAACTTTTCCAACGCCACGAGAGAAAGGACAGCTCAAGAAGAAACTATAGAAAGAAAGACGATATAAGGGTAGATGGAAAGGGGTGTGGGGAAGGGTCCTGGAAGACTGAAAGGGTTAGTTGAATGGGAGTCCGTGTGTATGCTTTTCTCGTTTGAGATGCTTCTGATTGCTCAGTGTCGTAGTTATCGTCTTTAGCGCCCTATACTTCACTTTATAGTTCATTCTAACATTCTTTTGACTATGTGTTGATGCGAGACATTCGAGGGTTTTTAAACTCACCTCTCACTTTTAATTCCTCAATTGTATTATTGTTGCAATTCTAGTCAGTCAAAGTGATATCTGTGTGACTTTAATATACTTAACTATAACTGATTTAAAAAACTTTCCCCTATCTGATTATCCGATTTTATTCTTTCTCAGGCTGAAAAGTAATGCATAGTTTCTATGCATAATAATTTTTACATATTTTTTTATAGTGTTGCACGTCGAACCGAGATACGTCCTGAGTCCTTCAACTTTTATTGACTCCAACCATAAAGATAAAGAGGCCTGACACAGCGAGAGACGGTTTTAAGGAGAAAATGATTGGATTGAGGGAGAGATTCGAGTTTTACCATCTCTTTTCATCAATCTCTCGCAACCGCTCTTGAATTCGCGTTAGATAATGTGGATTCGCGCACTATTGAAAAAAATGGTGTTATTATATTGAACATATCAGTATGGCTAACAGTTTTCTTAAGATTGAGAATACTGCATGCGTGGATTTCCCATACTGCATCGGTTTGACAGTCTTTATGTGCTTTAACCTCAAATATTTTTGATAGTTGTAAGAATATGAAGTGAACAAGTAACAGTTGTATTGCACGGAAAAAAAGGAATGTTTGTGGCAACCATTTATATTGATAAATACGTCCTATCCATATTATATGGTCGACAGATCCATATATATGGTTAAACCAACTTTCCATATGGATGTACCAACTTTTGATATGGTTGTACCAACTATTCACATATGATATGTCAACCATAGATATGGATATGTCAACCGTATGTATGGATGGGACGTATTTATCAATATAAATGGTTGCTACAACTATTCCATTTCTTTCCATGTGCTAATCCACAAATACTGTATTAATGTGTCAATATCAGCAATACATTACTGTCGATTCCCCTATAATTATGGTAAAGCCTTATAGCCAAATCTTTACACGGGTAGTGCTAATAAATTTTAATTATTTAAGTGACGATTTAAAATTATATTCTCACATCTAATTTTGAATTGAACTGCCATCATGTACTTTTGTATTTCTTCATTGGGTCAATTTTATTTGTCTTTGTTTTCGAAGCATCATTGCCGGGGTGTCAATGAGGATTCAACACCACGCGAAATAAAAAAGAAAATGCTCACGAGCCATACCTGCATCATTGTGTCTTTCTTAGAAGTTCAGTCAACTGCTGCAACTCTGAGCCAACCTTCTGCTATCTTTCTGCTCCACTCTCTCTCACTCTCATTCTTTCTTTTCTTCTTTCATTGGCGTCTAGTACCAGATTTCAAAGAATTTCCCGACATAGCCCATTTCAATTTTACATTTGCCTAAGAATTTGTTGCTTTGGGAGATTTTGAGTAGTTTGGAGCTAAAGTGGTGATGCACTTTTCCAACACCCGATATCCTCTTGGGCTCCAGACTGCCCGAGGAGCCGAAATTCTAAAGCGATTCTGCCTATACTATCGGCTTCTTCTGTATATACGTCGTAGGTATATTCCCTTAATCGTATTTTCGTCCATCCATCACGTTTACAAACGTTTCAGGAAGAGTATTCCAAGCCTTTTCTTACAG
Source organism: Ganaspis sp. Gsp50 (assembly GCA_011057455.1). Classification (NCBI taxonomy): domain Eukaryota; kingdom Metazoa; phylum Arthropoda; class Insecta; order Hymenoptera; family Figitidae; genus Ganaspis; species Ganaspis sp. Gsp50. Next base: position 4,488 of record WNHD01013335.1, on the reverse strand, counting down.
CTGCATTCATATAAATGGCGCGTAGGATCACGTACTCTCAACGGCTGCTGACTTAAATCATCTGTCTGACTGTGAAATTTATTTAAATGCCAAACTCCCTAAAAGTGATTCAATGGAAAATGACTGAGATTTCAGAGACCCACTTTTTGCGACTTTAATCAGTGAAATTTCAGTACCTAGTGTAAAATTATGTGCATTTCATGAACATTTTGCTCTCTCTTAGAGAAAAAATTGTAGAACATTTTTTTAAAAGAAACTCATTAAAAATCCAAAATTTAAAAGTTGTATCCCATCACACGGAACAAATAAGTCATTTGAAATTTACTTGACTGTTAAACACTTTGAGACGGGCTATCTTTTTTCACCTCTTTCTTTGATTGTTGAGAACTATTTACTAGAAGTCAAGAAAGCAGTTTTTGTCTGTTATATTGTTTTCTTGACAAGCTGTCATCTGCTAGAAGTCAGGAAAACAGTCAACAACAGTCAAAGACTGTTTCCTTGACTCCTAGTAAAGAGTTCTCGATAGTAAAAAAAAGGCGAAAAAGGTGGCCCATGTCAAAGTGTTTAACTGTCAAGTCAATTTTAAATGACTTATTAATTTCGTGTAATGGGATTTTAACTGTGAAAAATAATTTAAAAAATGGTCATTTACTTGATCAATTCTTGATAAAATATAGTCTTTATATAGGTCAATCGATTCGTCTCGTTGCAAGGAATGCAATTTTTTCAGTAATTTAAATTTTAAATAGGAAAACATTTTTATGAAATACCCGTAGTTTTGAAGAAAAAAGAATTGAGTACTTCTAAAAATCCCTTCATACAAATCTCAGTATTTATTAGTGTCATAACCCCACCAAATTTCATTAAAATCGGTCAAAGGATTATCGAAATATCCTGGCAGGTTCACTCACTCATATCTGACTCTCAGCGCCGAATGTTGAGAGCTGTGAATGCGTAACTCGAAGAAGGAAAAAAGAGGAAGAAGGATTCGAGTGCTGATGAGGAAAAACAAGCATATTGGAAGCGGAGACTGTATTATTTTGAAACATTTTACCTGTGGGATATACTTTTACGTTGAAAATCACTCTCAATCTGAATTAATAACATTTTACTAATTCGGATTTAGAAAGTCATTATAATTATTGTCTAGTCAAAGATTTCGAATCTTTTTGAGGGAATACGATTTACAAAAGTTTTTATGTATTTTTAATTGAAGGGAAAACAGTCATTGTTGGGCATCATAAAGATAGTAATTTTAAACATCTGGATAATATACTAGCTCAAAGATGTTGTGAACGACAAAAAAGAATTTGTCATTATTATTATTATTATTAATAGAAAGATTTAGAAAAGTATTTATTCGATTCAGGCAGTCAATTTTTATAATTTCAAGTATAAGATTGTAATACTTTGGAATTAGGTATAAAATTTATAAATTGAGCTGAGCAAATTGAAAATTTGGTAGCAGGTGTTTTGTGAGTTAAGGAAGAGAAGTTTAAAAGTAAGTAGATAAATCTGTAGCACCGGGTAGATCTAGTGGCGAGGAAGGCCCTGCCTCTCGAACAGCTTGGCTCGGCAGAGCGAGGCGTTCCGAAAACCTGTAATTACGGACCCGGCGTACATCAAGCGGTGCCGCCAGCCGTCGCGGCCTATGTTTTCCGTCTCTCTTTTTATCCGCTTCTCGTCCTCCGACATTTCTCTCTCTCTCACTCTCTCCCTCTCTCTTCAACTCTGTCTTTCTTTTCGTCTTATTCTACCTCTCTCCATTACTTGGCACTCTTCTCTTTCTATCGTTTGAATTTACCTGTTACCTCTCCTTCAGTTGCATTGAAGGATTTCTTTTCAACGCAAGTCGCAACATGGAATATAAGCATTTCAACTCTCCGCTTTCAAAGCCACACTGATATTAGATCCGATTATCGCTTTAGAATTGGACTTTATTCCTATCAGATCTGTAAAATTAGAATCGTAAATCTTTTCAATTTTTGGTAAAGATGAACTTGAGTTGGAAAATTTAATATATCAAAGTTAAATATAGGTACCTACACTGTAAAAAATATTTATACGAAATTTAATATCATACATATAGGCAGCACACGCATGCATATCATTATACTATTATAGTACATTACGTATAACAAGTGTGAAAAGAAGGCGATTTTGAAACGAGCCTAATGTGTTTGCAACGAGTTTCAAAATGCCACAGTAAAAACAAAGTATTAAATCGTTTACATCTTAAAGCAGATTTTATGCCTTAAAACAAGATTAAGTCTGTTTTAGGTCTTAAAATCAAACTCTTGATGCTGAAATTTAGTTGAAATTGAATCTGATGTAAACGAGTTCAGTTTAAAATGGTCTGAAAGTAAGACTTCTTTTTTACAGTGGCCTTTCATACGTGTTTCGAACCATATACTTTTTATAACTTAGTTCTAAAGACTGTGCGAATCGTTGAAAAAGAGCCTTTTTTCTATAGGCTACTTTTTGTATCATCACACGTGCGATATTCGCAGTATTTAGAACTGAGTTATAAAAAATGAAATGAAATATGAGTTCTTTTCAGTGGATATAAGACGACATGTTCACCACTTTCCAAATAAATATACTATTGTTTTAAAGCATCTACTTTAATTTTTAATGAAATTGACAAACAAATAGGGGAGACCTAGGATTCTACACGGGTGTCATGATTATAAGGGTACATGAACCATACACGGAAAAAACTATCCGGTTGGAATAACTGGAATTACGGTTAAGCCTCACTTAACATTTTTTTACAGTTATTATAATAATAAAATAATTTCGCTTATTATCCAGTGACAGTTTGTGTGTTTCAACCATACGACTGTTGACTGTGTCATTTATTAGTGATACTGCAAAAATATTTGAGTTTATAGCTGCTATTACATTATACATTATCATTATTACAAATTCTTGGAAAAACTGTCAACTATAATCATATGTTCAAAACGACAATAATATTTCTTTCATTGAGTTCTATCCAAAGTTATTAACATTTTAAAAAATATAACAATTGTTATATTTTTAACCCATGTAGAAATTTAGCTGCGGCCCTGATCAGGCTCGGATCAGGGAACTCAAATCAGGGGTGAAACGACATCCCTGATCAGGGCCGGACCAGGCAAAAACCAGCTGTTCAGGGCCTGATTTGACTGACTAGGCCCTGATCCGGGACCTCGTTTCTTTCCAGATCCATACCATTTCAGGCAATTTCTACACGGGAAGTTTGAAAAGCTCGATATTTAAAAGAATGTTGTTTTCAATTTTAGTAGGAACTTTAATATTTTGTGCGAGTGGTTTTCAGTTGTCTTGAAAATGTCTTTAAAGCTACTGTTATCGAATTATTATTATTCTATTATTATTACTCATTATTATTCATTATATTCTATTCTTATTGCTTGTTGCATTAAGAGGGAAAAGGTACGAATTATACGAATAACGTTCCTTATCGTTGCGCGATTAACATTCTTTTAAAAACAAGCTACCACTGTACGATTCTTGAGAAGGGTAAATGGTGGATGAGAAAGACAGAAAGAAAAAAAGCAGATAAAGAGAGAAAGAGAAACTGTACAAGAAAAGAAAGCATGTTTTCGTACTGCCACCGTTCGGCAACCGGTCCTCAAGGAATCTTAACACTCGAGTTGAAGCTTTTTGTCAGTGAGGGTTGTTTGTGGTATGTATTTGAAAATTGGTCCTATTGAGCACAGTTTTTCGCGATTGGTTGTCAACTTTCTTACAACTTATCTTACTTTTTATTGTTCTCCTTTATATTCAAGTTTCTCCTTCGATGAATTAAAAATTTACTTGTTCATTCTTTATATTTCACCGAAAAAAAATACTCTAGCTTCTAGAGTATTATGACCTCAAAAGGAAAATACTCTAGCATTTAAAGGGAGCCTTTAAAAGTAAGCGGCATTGATCCCGATTTACTTTTAAAGGCTCCCTTTAAATGCTAGAGTATTTCCCTCTTGAAGTCATTTACAAGTGTATACTCTAGAAACTAGAGTATTTTTTTCGGTGTTCGTATTTGAATTCATGTATTTAAATTATTCATATGTAAATGAGTTTTTGATTTTTTATTCGTTTATATGTAGAACAACTCTCGGAAATCCATTCATCAGATATAGTAGATAAAATATTTCTCTTTAAATCTGATTTAGTATATAAAGATGGCTTTTATTTTTTCAGAAAATGTCTACTAATTTCGCTGATTCTCAGCGATAAGTGCGCAACTGTTTCAATCAACTTGAGTATATATTCAATATGAACGAAATTAGTTATTTGAATCAGAAAGGAAAAAATAAAATCTATTCAGTAATTTGAAATTAATTATAATTTCTTCCCAAAAGAGGTAAATTGCAAAAATGTTAAATTGCACTGAGAGAAATGGATTGTAGAATTTTGATGGTTAGATTCTGATGGTACCAGGTACTATCAGAGATGTTACTCCGTACAATCTAGATTGTTGTC
>WNHD01013330.1:0-11914 GCA_011057455.1 Ganaspis sp. Gsp50 | reverse complement strand
AAATGTTAAGACATGAAGTGAAACTACATAGACAGAAACTCGCTGAGTAAAAATTTTCTAGTGATAAAATGTAAAGGCATATATGGCCGCGACTGTACATCCAAGCTCTATTTTAACCTTCCGTTAAAATACTGCGCAGCAATATTTACATTGACTTTTTGATGCGCACAATCGAAAATATGGACAGCATCAATGAACTTGGGTGTACACCTTTAGTTTTGTTCATTTTGTGTTGGAGTTAGCAGTTCGGGCGCAGGGGGTTGTTAGCGATTATGGGAGAGATATTGAGTTTCCTCTCTATTCAGGTTTCACATTCTCAATGTTCATTTTCTCTTGATTAAAGCTGATTGTTTTTGTCTAAATTGTTTTATCAGTTTTCTTTGATATTCTTTTCGATCAATATTCAAGAGGACATTATTCGATATTCAATTTGACATTTTATGTTTATTAAAAAGAAGAATACATTAAAATTTGCAGAACAATATAGGAAAGCAGAAATCCAACATGTGAAATAGTTTTATATCTATACAAAGTACTGAACAAATAATTGCTGAACAAATCCTAATTGCTTAGGATTTACAGTTTGTGTAACTTTTGCTTTATTACAAACAGTAAGTTATTTAAGTTTATATGTTTTCTTCTAGAAATATTGATTTTATTAATAAACACTATCCAGTCAATAATTTGCATGGACTAGTGAAAATCGATTTAAACAAAAGATTTTCATTTTTGTTCTTCTGTCTTTCTCTAGCTCGTTTAATGAGTGAGAAGATAACAATTATAAGATAAAAAGGTCTATATATTCTTAAATATTACGCCGAATCCATTCGTCCTGAAAATTTGTATGAATAGCTCTAGACCAACATTCCATTTTCCAGTGCACTCAAGCACTCAATCCTCGTAGCATCTTATTTTTTACAACTTGTATTTTTTATTTAATCCAACTTTTTTTCAAAAATAGATTAAATTGATATTTTTATTCAAAATGTGTATATCTAAGATTTCAAGCAAATTCGTCCAGAAGTGTAAATCTGTAACTATTTTTTATGGGTGCGTAAAAATGTTTAATTTTCTTTACTTGGATTGCACGAATATATGTGACCGGGTCTGGGAAAATTGTATATAATATTGACTACGAATAATTGTTAATTTAATTGCTTAAATAAATTTAAAAAAAAAAGATTTTTTAAATCTTAATTCTGTTTTTTAAAGTACATTAATAATTCTCTAAAAGGCAGCAAAAATCTTTATAAATTAAACATAATTTTGCGCTATTTCACAAATGTTTGTTTTATTTTGAAAAAAAGTAATCGAAATTTTATTTCTAGGTACTAGATAACTAGTGCATTTACCGTACAATAAAAATTAAGAAATAACGCTGTTTGTTAACGAAAAGGAAATTTCAACCAAAGTGTTGGTTTTCAAATCATAAAATTAATTCTTGATTGATAGATATTGCTAATGTTCTTATTAATTGATTAATTATTAATTAATCAATTAATTAATAATAATTAATTAATTAATAATTCATGAATGAATGAATTAATAATAATGAATAATTAATTAACCTGTATGCTGCCGGCGTTTGGCAAATCCAGCAATTAAGCCTATATTTAGGTTTTCCGGCAGCCTACTGGTTAATAATTAATTAATTAATAATTAATTAATTGATAATTAATTAACTTTTATTTTAAAATATGTATATTAAATGTTATTTAATCAAATGCATTCTTAATGAAATATAAATTTTACAGGATCAGGAGTTGAAATTATGGATGATTCAAATCTTATTGTACCAACTGTTGAAGAGAAGAAGTATTTCGAAGAATTTGTAAGAGCAGTCGATGAGAATAATGAGAAAACCATAAGTACTTTAATTAAAAAGAAAGGAATTTTGAAAAAACTATTTCCTTATTTGGGCAAACTTTACTCATTTCTTCACGTTGTGGCAGAAAAAGGCACAGTGACGACCGCACAACAAATCCTCAACCTAGGAACATGTATTGATATTCATAACGATCTACAAACATTTATTCTTGATTTTTATAAATATGACTATAAAATAACTCCACTTTTTTGCGCCGTCAGAAATTCTGCGGAGATGGTAAACTTTTTTGTCGAAAATGGTGCAAATGTCAATTTTCTAAATGATCAACATGAAACTCCACTTTTTTCCGCAGTGAGACATTGCTCTTTAAAGGTAGTGGAAATTCTTTTAAAAAATAAAGCCAATGTTTTTCTTCATACCAAGAAGCCTACTCTGGGCGTGTTTCAAGAAGCAATGTACTCTTCATCTCAAGAAATTGTACGAGCACTAGTCAATTCAGTTCTACCGGAAACAGAGCAAGTGGAATCAACTGATGAAACTATAAAAATACTTTTGGAGAAAAAGCGAATTTTTCCTATTTTGGGACACGATTATCCAATATTGATTCTGTTTGCTGCCAAGTTCGGTAGCAGAGATAGTTTTAATCTTGTTTTGCAAAACTGTCAAAAAACATTGGAAAATAATTCAAGGAAAGGTAAAGGAATAAACTATACGGGATATCAGAAAAGAACTGCTCTCCATTATGCCATACAGGAGCAACTTCCGGAAGTGGTTCGCTTGCTCCTCGAAAATGGAGCGGATGTGAATTGCATGACAACAAACAATTATACTCCACTTCATTATGCTGCTTTCGTAGAGAACGAAGAGATTTGTAGAATTCTCTTGAGTTTTGGAGCCCAAGTGGATTCGTCTTCAAAGGGTACAGGAACCCCGTTACATCAACTCTGCATAAAAGAGAATCGAATTAGCAGCGCTTATAATAATCCGCAGGAGACTATAAGGAAAGTTCCGCTTGAAAATGTAAACACAAATTTAATGAAACTCCTACTTGAAAATGGATCTGATCCTAATATTTCAATACGCAATAAACAACCTCTTTTTCATGATTTCTGTTCCCATGGAAGTCCAGAAGCAGTAAAGCTTCTCCTTGGATTCGGTGTGGATTCGAATTCTAAGGATAGAATGGGCAATTCGGGTCTGCATTCTGCTGCGAAGAATCACATGATGGATATTGTTGATGTTTTATTAAGTAATGGGGTAGATATTAATATTAAAAACTTTGAAAATCGCACTCCACTCATGGAAGTGTTTTCTAAACATTTTGATCGGTATTCTGACATAATTGAACATCTAGTATATCGTGGAGCTGATGTTAACGTAGGAGATGGCATCAATCTGACTATTTTACATTCAATTGTCCCTAGTAAGAGTTTAGAGGAATGTGTAGAGTGTCTGCTGGCATTAGGCGCTAACGCGAAATTAAAGCATCGCTCCTATATCGCGGATGCGGGTTTCAAAGTAAGAAAAACATTAACAACTGGACAAAAAACTTTAATCGCTTTTCTCGCTTTGAATGAAACTGAGTTGGGAAATTACATAAATTCCTATATTAATGGAAAAGAAGAGATGCTATCTAATGTATATGAATTTTTCGCCAAATCTAGGCTCGAAGTGGAAAAGCTTTCATCGAGAAGAATTGTATCAGAAAAACCTGTTTCTTTTTATGATTTTCTGACCTGTGGTTACGACAAGGCGGTCCGGTTTTTAAAAAATGATGCAGTTTTGAAAATGCTTGAAAGCCGGAAATACTGCAAGGAATTTCCGTGTTACAGTTTCTTGATGAAGAGACGATTTCAGCGAGTTCTAGAATTAAAGGATGCTGTAATTGAAATGGAGCGTCTTTTACAAAATTGTCTACCGTTCATTCCAGCTGTCATCATCAACGAGATTTTATCCTTTTTGGATTATTTAGATATTCGTTACTTTTTTAGAAATCTCGAACCAGCGAAGATTAGAGAAGAGTCCTAGTTGTCGACAATTTTAAGTGACGAATTGAAAGTTTTTGGTAGAGATTGTAAATTGAAAAAGTTCGAGAACTGGTGTTGTATTGTCCCTGTACGCAAATATGCCTAATGTTTTCTTTGCGTTATTATTTTCGATACGGAAATGCTTAACAATATTTTCTTGATTTAAATGTGGAATTATGATTCCTGTTACGTATTTGGGAAGATGCCCTAGATTAAAGCAAGTAAGATTTACTTTTTCTTTTTGGAACATTAAAAAATTTTAATTTCTTTTTGAAACTTGAACACGTCTATAATTCTTTAGTTCATATACTGTTTAAATCATTTAAATACTGTTAAAATCATTTAAATATTGTTTAAATCATTTAAATACTGTTAAAATCATTTAAATACTGTTTAAATCATTTAAATACTGTTTAAATAATTGAAAGTAGATTAAACATAAAATCTAAAGAAAAGTAGTTTCCAAAAAGCTAATATATGTATCATTAATGCAAATTATTAATAGCTACACAAACAGTTCTAAAATTAGATCGAATTGTTTTAAAATCTAAAGCAATTCTAAAATTTCGATAGAAATTTTCGATAAAAAACAGTTCGATATAAACTTTAGAATTCAATTTGTAAAAATAATCTTATGTATGAAAAACTGATTTATCTTTAGTATAAATAACCTTCATTTGCAACTTTCTTATTTTCTCACTTTTTTGTTTTCTTTATTCTTCTATACATTTTTATTTCTTAAAAATCACAACGAAGGATCAGTAACAAAGAATTCGAAATATTATTAATGCCCTGCATATTTCGTGTAATAAGATAATTAATAAAAAACTTAACAAATTACTTGTTTTCTTCTATATTCTATTTATATATTATATGTGACACGATCTGAAGAAAGGGATCTTAGAAGCATTTGAATATAGGTTATGTTTGATGGTAGTTTTTACTCGATAAAAGCCTTCCTTTTAATTATTTGCAATTAAAAAGAGTTTTTCTTGAATGTTTAATATACATTCCATCTAGAAGAACTGTTTTTGTCTGCAAATAATTAAAATGGAACTATTAATTACGTTAAACCTGTCAGCAAACATAACCTATTTTCAAATGCTTCTAAAGTCATTTTCTTCATATCGTGTTACATATTTATTATCTGTGATTTGCAAATTATTGTAAATGAAATAACTCAAAAAACTGTTTTTTGACACACAATGATGTAAATTGTCAAAATAACAAAAAATTTGGTTCAAGGAGAATCTAGAAAACTACTAAAGTAAATGCTAAAAGTTCACAGTGAGTGATTTTATGGAATTTTGTATGAAAATCATGAAACTTTAGATAGGTTATTATTTCAATATATAAAAAAAATTCAAGTTCATTTCTCATAAAATTAGTTTTATTTTGCCATTCTCCACATTTTTTGAGAATGGCATAGAAAATTTTCTAAGCTAACAAAAGTGACTTTAAAAATTAAATTTTCCGATACAAGAATTGGTATTTTGAAAAGGGTCAAGAAGAATGTTAAGAAATTTGTTTCAAAGGGTAAATTTGCATATTTTGTCATCCTGAATAAAAGCTGAAGTCATATTTAAAAATGGCTGATATATATAATATGATGGCTTAAAATGTAAAATAAATGCCACTGTCTGAAGATTATGAGTTAATTTTTAAAATTTTGTCACTAGAAAATTTCTACTCAGGGAGTTTTCTTCTGTATAGTTATATCATGAACTAATAAAATTATAATAGAAGAACGACGACTGTTTCTAAGGAGGTGAAATCACATGAGGACGTCAAGCGTCGCGTAAGGGTGACGTCCCATGACTGCGTCTTTCTTCGCGTTTTATCACTAGGCCATGAGTGCGCAAATGACAAACATACTTGCGTCTCTTTTTTACTCATTGTCTAGTGATAAAATGCAAAGAAAAACACAGTCATGGGACGTCACCTTAAGTTCTGCTGAACAAAGAATTTCGATTGGCTGACGTTTTTCTGCATTGCACATTTCATTAGCCATTCAGTTGCACATTCAGTTTCCTTTCTATTGCGATTTTACATTCTTAATGTTCATTTTCTATTGTTTCACGTAGCATTGTCAATAACAAGTAATAATTGTTTATCAGTATTCTTTAGTATTGTTAATTCTTTTCGACCCAGATTTAAAGGAGACTATTTTTTCAACTCTGTTCTTTATCTTTTTCAGAAAAAAGAATACATTCATTTAGAGAACCATATAGAAATACAAAAATCAAACTTGTGAAATGTTTTCATTTTCTTCAATGTACCGAACAAATTGATTGCTTACGACAACTGCTTATGATTTACAGATTGTGTACAGTTATGGCTCTTAGACCCGAGGGGGCTTAATTCCAAAACCAAATCATTTACCAGTTTCCGTCCACTTTTACAAATTTCCCTTATTATAATACAAATTAACTTATTAAATTATTGTATTATCGTTATCTTAGAATTATTTAAGTTGGTTTACGTAAAAATATTGAGTCAAATAAATTAATTACGAAAGTTATAATCAAAATTAAAGTGGACGGAAACTGGGTCTTTGGCTGCCTTAGGTGGACGAAAACTGGGACTTCCACGGTATATGTATGTCCGACCGTTAAACATTTAGAGCCGTTTTTAAACATTGACCGTTATTTATTTATTTTTGAATTGGTCTGGAAATTACGGTAGAAGATTATGATTAATTAGTTTTTTAGTTTTAAAAAAATTTAATTAATAAAATTTAATATGTATATTAAATATTATCTAATTGTATTAATAATAAAATATAAATTTTACAGGAGATTATGGATCATCGAAATCATAATCCAACTGTCGAAGAGACGAAGTATTTTAAAGAATTTCTAAAAGCAGTGGATGAGAATGATAAAAAAGCCATAAGTACTTTAATTACAAAAAATGGAATCTTGAAAAAACTATTTCCTTATTTCGGCAAATATTACTCATTTCTTCACATTGTGGCGGAAAGAGGGACAGTGAAGACCGCAAAACAAATCTGCAAACAAGGAGCATATATTGATATTCATAAAAATATCTCCAAAGAAACTCCACTTTTTTACGCCGTCAGAAATTCTCCGGCAATGGTACACTTTCTTGTCGAAAATGGTGCAAATGTCAATTTTCTAAATGATCACCATGAAACTCCACTTCATTACGCAGTGAGAAATTGCTCTTTAAAGGCAGTGGAAATTCTTTTAAAAAATAACGCCAATGTTTTTCTTTCCACCGAAAGAGTCACAGCGCTTCAAGAAGCAATATACTGTTCGTCTCCAGAAATTGTACGAACAATAGTAAATTCAATCCTATGGAAAGCAGAGCAAGTGGAAACAATTGATGAAACCATAATAATACTTTTCAAGAAAAAACTAGCTTTTTATATTTCTGAAAACGATTATCCAATATTGATTCTCTTTGCCGCCAAGTTCGGTAGCAGAGATTGTTTTAATCTCGTTTTGAAAATCTGTCGATTCTATTTAAAGAAAGATAATTGCAAGGAAATAAACTTTAAAGGACGCGAGGACAGAACTGCTCTCCATTATGCCGTTCGGGAGCAACTTCCGGAAGTGGTTCGCTTCCTCCTCGAAAATGGAGCGGATGTGAATTGCAAGACAAAAAAGAATTATACTCCACTTCATTATGCTGCTTTCGTAGAGAACGAAGAGATTTGTAAAATTCTCTTGAGTTTTGGAGCCCAAGTGGATTCGTCTTCAAAGGGTACAGGAACCCCGTTACATCAACTCTGCAGGAAAGAGTCTGAGGTTAATTGCGGATATTACTACCCCGATGACAATATAAGGAAACTCCCGCTTGAAAAAGTTAACCTAAAAATAATGAAACTACTACTTGAAAGTGGTTCTGATCCCAATGCATCAACACATTCGCACGTATTTCTTCTTCACGATTTCTGTTCCCATGGTAGTCCAGAAGCAATAGAACTTCTTGTCCAATTCGGTGTCGACTTGAATTTTAAGGATGATGTCGGCAATTCGGCTCTCCATTTTGCTGCGAGAAATCACAATTTTGAGATGGTTGATTTTCTACTAAGTAAAGGTATAGATATTAATATTAGAAACACTTTCAGTATAACTCCACTGATGGAAGTGTTTCTTTTAAAAAAATCTGACCGCCATTTAGATATAATTGAACATCTAGTGTATCGTGGAGCTGATGTTAATGCAAGAGATAAAAACGATATGACACTCTTACATTCAATTCTCGGCAAAGTGGGATCAGACGATTCTGTAGAGTGTTTGCTGACATTAGGTACTATCGTGAATAAATTAAAGTCTCCCTTCTATATGGCATGTCCCGTAAAAAACAGTTCATTAAGACCTGGTCACAAGATTTTAATTGCTTTTCTCGCTTTGGATGAAACTCGGTTCGGAGAATTTGTAGTTTTCTATGCTAGACAGTCAATGGAGGTGCTAACAATAGTATTTCCATTTTTCGTCAAGTCTAGGCTCGAAGTGTACAATCTGATATTGACAAGAATTATACAAGAAACGCCCGTTTTTTTTCATGATTTCCTGACCTGTGGTTACGACAAGGCGGTCCGGTTTTTAAAAAATGATGCAATTTTGAAAATGCTTGAAAGCCGGGAATACTACAAGGAATTTCCGTGTTACGGTTTTTTGATTGAAAGACGATTTCAACGGGTTTTGGAATTAAAGGATGCTATAAGTGAAATGGAGGATTTTTTACAAGATTGTCTACCTTTCATTCCGGATCTTGTCATCATGAAGATTTTATCTTTTTTCAATTGTGCAGATTTTCGGCACTTCTACAGAAATCTGGAATCGGTGAAAATTACAGAAGATTGCTAGTGGTAGACAATTTTAGATGGTGAATTGACAGTTTTTGGTACTGATTGAAAATTGAAGAAATTAGAGATGGTGCCGACCAAAAATGCCTAATTTTTTGCGTTATTATTTGATATAAAAATGCTTAACCTTTTTTGTTAAGCATTTAGATTTAAAAGTTTGATATGTAATTCCTGTCACATATTTGGGAAAATACCCTGCAGATAAAAGCAAGTAAGATTTACTTTTTCTTTTTGAAACATTTAAAAAATGATTTTTGTTACAAAAGTTTAACACGTCTATAATTTTTTAATGTGTATTATACTGTTTAAATAATTATATAATGTTATAATAATAATATTAGAATAATATAATAATAATAATGTTATAATATTATAATAATATTATAATAATAATATTATAATAATAATATAATGTTATAATAATATAACAGGAAGTATGAACAGGAATAATTTCCAATATCCTTATGAAATATGCTTATGTAATGATTATAATGTGCTTTTCATTAAAACAAACTGTTGATAGTTGCACAATATTTTATTTCTATAACGTAATTTTATAATTCTATTTATAGAAATAATTTTACAATTCTATTTATAAAAATAATTTTACGTATGAAGAACTAATCACCCTTACGAAAATTTATGACATAAATGGTGTGGCGTTATTTCACGACGCCACGCAAATTACACCACAGAAAGAAAGTCACAGTAAGAATAGGTAAAATCTTAAAATTAATTATTAATCAAAAATAGTAGTTCATTTCCCTAAAATGTAGAATTAAATACTTTTAGGTAATAATTATTTATATAATCTCGAATAGCTGTAAAATAATCTTAAAATCAGAGGAATTTAAGAAAAAGGATTTAAGGTTATGTCGCTTATTCATATGGCATTAGTACAAAAATGTTAACCGAATAGTGTTTTCAGTCCTCCAAATCACTTAGCGATACAAAACATTTTTTTGACAAAAATATTTTCAAAAATATGCTATTAAAAACCAGAAAAGTCACATCATATTTAAATTATTTACTTGACAAATTCTTTCGCAAAAATGAAACGCAGTTGAAACGTAGAATAAGGAAATCGTTAGAAAGAATAAACAAGTCGACAGGGTGCGGTAAGTTGTAGTAGTTTAGAGATTGCTTGCGCATCAAAAAAGCAATAAAATAATTACGCATAAACTAATTTTTTATGATAGGCTCACCCTGTTAACTGCTTTTTCCTTTCTAACGATTTTTTTATTCTGTGTCTCATTTTGTGAAAGAATTTGTCAAGTAAATAATTTCAGTATGATGTGACTTTTCGGGTTTTTAATAAGTAGCATATTTTTGAAAATATTTTTGTCAAAAAAATGTTTTGTATCGCTAAGTGATTTGGAGGACTTACAAACACTATTCGGTTAACATTTTTGTACACTATTCGGTTAACATTTTTGTACTAATGCCAGAATAATAAACGACATAACCTTAAATCCTTTTCCTTAAATTCCTCTAATTTTACGATTATTTTACAGGAAAAGTATTTATGACAATTGGGCACACCACAACGACCAACTGAGCACAATTGAGCGAGAGGCTTGCTCAATTGTACTTTTATTTTTGAATTTTAAAGTTAACGTGCAATTATTTCTTGAAATTGTGTCAAACGAGATTGTTCGGAACTCGTAGAACCATGGAGTGGAGGACAAAATCAACATTCAAATGAGCAGGTTAGTTATGACAAAATCAAATTTAGTTTATTTTTAGTCAAACTATATTACCATTGTTTTTAAAGTTGATAATTTTATGAAAAGAATTCTAATAAGGCTACAAAAAAATTTTTCACGAGACATATAACAACACTTTCATGAATATAAAAATCATTTATTTTTTTCCCACCTAGACAAGGCTCTTCCAAAATTTCTTACATCCCCAGCTCCCAGAAAACTAATTATCTTATCTCCTACAATAATCGGTAATTTTTTTTGACCAAATTCTTCAAGAAAATAAAAAATGCTCATAATATAATTTTTTAACAACTGAACCCTCTCGATGCGCTTTTTTAACAAATATTCATAACACGGAAATTCGGTCTTGTATTCTTCCGATTGCAGAACACGCATCACTTCCTCACTTCTGGAAAAAGTTGTCGCTTTCATTACATCATTGGCCAAAAAATCATAAAATGAAACATTTCTGTTTCGACAAATATTTCGCTTTCTCATTTCATCTACTTCAATTCTGCATTCGTGAAAATACGGTCCAATCCACTCGAAATTTTTTGAATCCGAAATTGCATCAATATACTGCTGAATCTCGTGTGTTCTCATGGCGAGAAAAGCAGTAACAAGTACAAGTGTCTTTATCTTTGTAGATTCAAAAGTGCCTCTGCTTCCAAAAGACGCATGGTACGAGAACAAAATCACTTCTTTTCGAAATTCAACACTAGCTTTCAATTCCAAAAAGCATTCTGTAATTTCCAGTAAATTTAGGTAAACACTTTTTTCTAACGGCGCAACCAAATTTTTGTCAAAGGCATTCACATCGGCGCCATTATCTACCAAAAATTCTATCATGTTCACGTATTCTTTGGTTTTGTCTTTCTTTGGTATTATTTTGTCTCGTACGCAATTTTTCTTACGGAAATTGGTACCATGTAGAAAAACTGCCAATTGATGAAGAGGAGTTTCTCCATTAATGTCTGTCGTGTTTACAGAAAGACCAGAATGCAATAAAAATTCTATGAGATGAAAATTATTGCCATGAACTGCTTTGTGGAGTGCGCTACTACCCTTTTCTGTCGAAAATAAATTTGCATGTTCTACTAAAAGTTTCACATGATCTAAAAGTCCTTTTGCACAAAAATCGTGTAACAATTTTGAAGACATTCTTGAATCCAATTTAGCCCCATGATTGCAAAGGAGTTTTATCACATCCCAATTCTCCAAAACAGATTCACTATCCCATTTGGCGAGTGCATCATTAACTGGCGTCATCTTTTTGTTATTTTGGCTATTAGTATCACTTCCAGCTTGCAAAAGTATGGAAACAATTTCTAATTGTAAGTCAGTCAAGGCACAATGGAGAGGCGAATTCGATTCGCAATCTTTGTGATTTACGTCAGCATTGTGTTGAATCAATAACCGAACGAGTCTTGGGTTCTTCTTACGAATTGCATAAAATAGAGGAGTTTCTTTGTTAGAATTTTGGACATTAACATTGGCGCCGAAAAGAAGCAATTCT
>WNHD01013329.1:0-15382 GCA_011057455.1 Ganaspis sp. Gsp50 | reverse complement strand
AATAATTCAATAAAATTTGGATTCAAAGTTACTTAATTTTATGTAAATATAGTTAAATAAGTTAAAAACTGAGCAATCTTTTAAAAATAGTTGACATTTGCCCCACCGGTGGGGCAAAACCGGGTACTTTGGATTTTTTTGATAAACGTGGTTTAAAACGAATAAAATTTTTTTTTTTAATAACTATCGATATTTTCTTGTAGTTAAATAGTCAATGAAGAAATATTAGGACTAATAAAATTTTTTTGTAAACGAGCTTTTTTGTAAACGAGCTAGTTTTGGTAAATGTAACAAGAATTTTAGTGAATCTAACTAGAATTTTGGTATATCTAACTGGAATTTTGGTATATGTAACTGGAATTTTTGTAAAGTTAACCAGAATCTTATAGTTAAAGGAACTAGAAGTTCTGGTCACTTTAACCAAAAAAAGTAGTAAGGGCACATTTAATCAGAATTCTAGTTATTTTAATGAGACATTTTTATGCAAGTTAGATTTTTCAAACTTGTTTTATCCCCCGGTTATTCAAGCAGATTAGACCCTACTTTGCAACGTCGTTAATCCATTAGACCCTAAAGATTGAGGCTGAAAGTAGGGTTTAAATTTAAACTCGGGACTTTTAAGAAATAAAAAGAGAATTTGAAGGAACAAAAAGTGAATGCTAAGGATTAAAAAGAGAAAATGACAAGGCGAAGAAAAAGAGAATTTGAAAGACACAGAGAAAGGAATTTGAGGGATTAAAAAGAGATTTTGAAAGAAAAGGGAAAAGAATAAGGAAAGAGAGTTGGACTAAACAAGTTGTCAGTGTTTGGTAAATGGTGGGAAAATGTAAAGATAGAATGAAACGAGACAGATATTACAATGTAAGAAGAGAAGAATTAATGAGGTTGGAATATGCGCCCTGTCTGTTTGGCGATCGGAGGCCTCGATTTGGCGGAATCAATTGGCAATCATTGAACGTTCGCCTTGGTCGATTCGAGCCGATATCATGAGCAAAACGTCGCGTCGTCGTCGTCGTCGTTGGTACTTGGAGCGTGGGCCGTGGGACAAGATCGCTTAAGTCAGTATATACCGCCACTGACGTCTGACTTCACTGAGAAGCGAGAACGACATTCCAGAACGTGAAATGCCTTCTTAGTTAAACTCTCCTGGTCACCGAACCACCAATGCCAGGAGGCGACCCTTTACCAGCTTTCCAGAAATCTCCCACACGTCATCACCAGGAATTAATTAGCGCAATCACCCGACACAAAACTGACTCTCTTTACCCAGTCTTTTATTAATTCACTTTCCCGACATTTCATTAATTCAAGCTAAAAATAAAATTATACTCAATTCTCTTTAGTCGTATATTCATCAATTACATTAATCAATTTCATTCATTAAATTCAAAATTAAACTAAATCTCTTAATTGTAATAAATCTCAATTTTCATTCATCTCTAAAAATGATATTGAAGTTTGCAACGTTTTTTTCGTTTATAAAAAAAATTTAAATGCAAATTTTTGATTATTTAATTATTTTTCTATTACTTATTTATCATTTTTGTAAAAAGATAATGCAAAATAGACTCATTGAAAGTTGCGAATAAATATTTGAAAATTCAAAAACAGACAAAATTGTTTTGTCATTTTTCATAAACGAAAAAAAAACGTTGCGAACTTCAGTATCGTCTCTAAAATGCAATGAATGAATAAAATCTCTAAATCAAATTACAAATTCAAAAAAAATTGGATCCAATTTGAATTGAATTTTAGCTTATATAAAGTTTGATTTTGAAATTGATGGTTCTTGTTGTAAAAAAGAAATTTTTAAACACTATTTCCAGAAAACATGCTTTCTTACATTCCTTTAATGTACATTATTTTGGTTGAAATTTTCTCAACTCTTTTCTGTCAAACTTTTGTTTTGTAAATGTCTTTTCTCTAAAAAAAAATCCTTGTTAACTTTTTGTCAAACTTTTGTTTTAATAAATTTATTGTTAATTTTTTCTTGTCAAATTTTTGTTTTAATACATTTGTTGTCCATTTTTTTGGTCACTTTTTCCTGTAATATTATATACAGTTTTGAAAACAGTTCTTAATTTATAAACAATTAAAATTTGTTAAAGAGAATGTCTCTAAAATTTCTTTTAAAAAAAATGTACATACCTATTGTTAAAAAAGAAACAAAAAACATAGTCGACTTGTTGCCAAATTTATAACTTTCGGGTCAATTACAATTTTTAATGTTTGTGGACACATTACGAAGATAAATTTCTGTAAGAATTGATGAATATGTGAAGAGAAGTTTCATATTGAATTTTGCGATTGTACCTTTGGATTTAAAGATATAAATGCCCGAGTTAAGATTATATTATGCGGCAAGAACAAAATATAAATAAGTAACGAGTCTCTCTATGAACTGGAAGATCGCATAAATAGTCAATTGGTCCTGAGAGCAATGTTTATCTACTGTCAAACCGGTATGTTATCTATTCTACGCCTATTTTCACGTAATCCCACTGTTTATAGAGAATGCAAAATTCCCTTTGCGAATTCAAAATCGGCACACTACATCTGATCTACTTTTATGGACAATCCTAAACTTAGGAATTATTCACATAAACTCCACTCAGTCCAATAAATAATGTGATTATATGTGCCTCAATTTCAATTTTATCCTTTCAATAAAAGTAAACAAAAGCCTTTTTTTAACGAATAGCTGTTTTAAATGATAAATTTTATAAATTAACTCAATTACTCTTTACAACAAAAAAAACGATAGTTTTTATCTCAAAATAAAGCAGCATCAAATATTTATTATTATTAATTATTCTTTTTATTATCAATTATAATCATTTATATTTTTCATTATTATTTATTTTTTTCATATTTTTCTTTTTGTCTTTGTTGGTCGTTAAGTTGAAAGGTAATTATTATTATTATTATTAATATTATTATTTTAGTACAAAATCTTCAAATCAATAATTCTTGGCTTAAAATTAGAGCAAAAGTATTAGTTTTATAAAGTCAAGCTTTGAAGGCAATGAGTACTCAAACTGTAGGTACATATATTTTGTTTGATATTATTATAATATTGTTGTTATAACTGATTTTAAAATAATAAAATACAAATAAATCAATACAATAATAATTCTTAAGATTATCCTTGATTGTAGACAATCTAGAATTTACAACATCAAATCTATAAATATTTTCTATTCATAAATTTTACATAATTAGGTATTCATAGTTTTGAATTCTATAAAATTTAAATTGACTTTAAATCCCAAAGGAACCGAGTTTCGTTCAAATTGTTAAATTAATGATAAATTATGTCTAAAAAGGTAAAATAACGTATTAAGAAGAACTTAAAAGGAAAAAAAAATTTAAAGAAAAAATTATTCTCCAGAAACTTGAAAATTTTAAAAAATTGTATTTAGGACTTGTTGAATAAATAGATTTTGAAATCAAGGCCTTTTTGAAATAAAACCTCGAGAATCATCCTTGGCAAATAGTTTTTTTCACACAACTTTTCCAATTAGTGGTGCCATTTTCGACATCTTAATCATTAAATCCCGTATGTGGCAAAAGTACCCAATTTACCACAAATTCTAATTTCTCGAAAACAAGAGCATATTCCTTTTTTAATTTCATTCAATTATTTTCAAGAATACGAATCGATTTCTTTGAAATAAATTTCAAACTCGTCAATTATTTACAAAAATAAAATGTTAACAACATAAAGAAAGTATAATACGAGAAAAGTTGAGAATAGAAGCAAAAATCAATACAAAAAAAACAGTAGAAAAACAATGCAAACAAAAATACAAGCAAAAACAGGAAATAATGAACAAAATTAAAAACGAAAAATTAATGGGCAAATTTTCTAAACTGAAAATTTGTAACTTCCTACCAACTTAGTCCATCAGTGAATTTTCCTAATTAATTAGAAACGAAATTAATAGAATTTAGTCATTGGAAAATTAGAGGTTTCTAGTTTCGTATTTAGTTATCGACTCAATTTTACCTAAAAGGAAATTGTTTGATGAAACTTTTTCCCACAAAGGTTTACTTCAAACTAGTTAACATAACAAGGTAAATATGTTGCAGAAACTTCTGAAAACACTCAAATCGCTATATTAATTAATTCCTCATAACTTGCTTTATTAAAGCAAATATTTTCCAAAACACTCTCATTATTGATGAGAATGTAAAAAGTCAACTATACGTGAAAATGTAAATTATAAGCATTTACTTTCAATTCAATTACTTCATACTTTTAATAATAATAATTATCATTATATAAAAAATATTAATCTCAACTATCCACATAAAATTTAAAAAACTTTGCGATGTTTGAATTAAGAACAGTAGTAGTTTCATGTAAAAATAAATGTAAAATAATTATTAAATCTGATTTTACTTAATAATTGTATCTATGGTTGACATTCATGTTTCATCAACGATTAAAAAAAAATAATATGTCATCAAGCGGAATATTATAAACATATTTTCCTAAAACTTTATAAAATTTGTTTGAATAAAATAAATTTCAAAAAACTCTTTTTTCTTGCTTTTCATTCTTGAAAAATTAAAAAGAAACAATAAGTAGATAAATATTTTTAATTTTAAACAGTTTATCAAAAACTTGGTTTTCAACTTGGTATAATTTTTGCAAATAATTGAAAATAATCTTTTGCAAGACGATTTTTCACATGTTTTCCATAAGACAATTCTTGTTAAATGTTTTTCAGAAAATTTCAGAGATACAATTTTTAAAAAATCATTTCTAGAAAATTTTCTTCTAGTTTAATGCAACCCAAACATGCGCAGAAGAGTTTAATGCAACCCAAACATGCGCAGAAGAGTTTAATCTAACCCAAACATGTGCCGAAAAGTTATAGGCAAGTCATTCTCGCATATTACTTCAATATCAAAACAATATAACAAATATACACATATTGAAAATTGAATTAACGCAATTTCAATGAAAATAATAATAAATAATTGCAAAAAAAATGATAATTAGAAACACAATACCAATATCCACGATTGAGTCAATACTAAGCTGTGTAAAAATACAATTTTAAATGATTCCGGATGATAAACAAGTTGTGAGTCATGAGGAAAAATGTGTACTTTTATTTTTTGTGTGTTAAATGTTCTTGAGTTAAATCGGTGCAGAATAAAATCGACATACGATTTACAAAGCTCCGAATCTCAAGTCTGGAGTGAGTTTAATTCGAATGGCCTTTGCCTTTGCAATTCCTCGAATCGAATTCGCCTACGCTCAAATCAATGGCTGCTGTTGTTGTCGTCGTTGCCGTCATCATCCTCGTTGTCAACAGGATTTTAAAAGTTCACTTTTTTTTCTACGTAAAGATGCTTAATTGACACCCTACGCATTCACCTTCATACGACCTCAGTGACAAAATTAAAAACAAAAATTGTTATTTTTTTCAACTCGAATTTGTCAATTGCATATCTACAGATGCACGTCCTCGCGTGAAAAACAATTTCATCCATTCAATCCACATAAAATCATATCGTTATCACATGCATAAAAGTACCTCTAATTTACTTCAAATTAATTATTTTTTTTTTTTGTAATAAAAAACAAATGGCAAATTATTTCCTATCAAAATCTTTTCAAACAATTTTTTTATGTTTGAAAAATAATCCAAATATTAAAATATAAGGAAAAAATTGTTTAGAATGCAAAAGAATCGTTGAAAAGATTTTGGTATGCCACAATGATGCGTTTGATTTGATTTCGTATGGATTGTTCAGTTTTTTTGCGTATACCTATATTTATGATGGCGCCGATACTAATTGTCACTGGCAACGAGTACGATATAGTTTTTTTTTTAATTATATATCTATTGAATAACAGGATTTATTTCTTAGAAGATCTTTTCCACTTTTTATACTTTTGAAATCCCGTAGCGTTCAAGTTTGTATTAATAAAAAGCGAGAAAATATGTTTTTCCTTTCAAAATAAATTTCATTGAAGAATTATCAATATTTTTAAGAAACTCGAAATATTCCCTCACAAATAAATCACAAATAAATCATAAATCCCTCGCAATAAACAATTTACGTCATAAAATGTAAAAAATAAAATAATGTTTGTTTTAAAATGTACATTAAAATAAAAAAATATTGTGTATTAAAATACCCTCTAAATTTCAATTAGTAATTTTCAAAACGAAAAATCGTTTACAGATTGAAATAGCACACAGTAAAAGCAAAGTTTTAAACCGTTTACATCTTAAAACCAAAATGACTGAAAGTCCGCAAACATGTCTTAAAACAAGAATAAGTCAGTTTTTTCTTAAAATCAAACTCTTGATGCTGAAATTTAGTTGAAATTGGATCTGATGTAAACGGGTTCAGTCTAAAATGGTCTGAAAGTAAGACTTCTTTTTTATAGTGAAGTACTCTTTACATGAGTAAATTTTATTTATTTTTAGTAAAAAAAAGCCTATAAATTTTTAATTTAATGGGTAACTTGTTACCCGTGTATTTGTTAAAATAAAATAAAATAAAAATATAAAACTACTAATTTAATTAGTCAATTTCTACTCACTGCGATTTCGTTAGTATGTATAGTTATCTACTAATGAAATTGGAAATTTTCTGTAGTTTTTCATTAAAAATTGGTAAATATTTACTATTTCAATCGGTATGATTTAAATTTACACGGAAAATTTTTTTTTGTGAATTGGTATATCAGGAATAAAAAAAATTGTGTAAAATTCAAACAAAATTTTGTAAAATTCAATAAACTAATTTTTTTCGCATAGAAAGTAATTTTCTCTTTTTTCACTGGTTTAGTAATCACAAGTATATGTAACTGATTCCAAAGCAATGACATTTTGACTGATGTCAATTAAGAGAGTATAGTATGTAATTTCAGATTTAGTGAGTATAAAAAAATAAAAGATATAGAGTTAAAATAATGAATGAAATAAATAAAATAAATGAAGATGTGTTTACACACACAAAAACTATGTATTAATTTGTGTATTAAGACACTTAAACAAATATGTGTATAATGTAAAAAATATGTAAAAATAGATGTAAAATAATAAACAATCCATGTATTAAAATACATGAAAAAAATAACAGTAATTTATTAACGCAAGTGAAGATTCTAATGAGGATTGAAATTAGAAACGGGGAAAGAGCAAGTTGTAGATCATTGTAGGTGATTAATAGAAGATAATAATAAATGTTTCAGAGGTTTTTTTTTAACGACAACGAGAAATGTGAGTTTGGGGATTCGACGTAAAAATGTAGGAAGAATTTAATGAAGAGAGAAGCAGAGGGAAAAAGATCCAACAACGAGTCACGACTGGGTGATATTTCACTCCTTCCTCCCAGGAAGCAGTACTGCGAAATCCTGGTCTACACGTGTCTAAAGCCAAGTACGCAAACCTATGAGATTACTTCTTTTTTTCTTTCTTTCTTTTTTTTAAAAGCAAACAGAGGTAATACTTGAGAAACGGTAGTGGACAGTTATTCAACGTACTGACGATTGCGTTATTCCGTCACCAATTAATGACCTCGTTCTTATCCCACGACACGTGCTACATCACTCAGACTCTTGTTTTTTCCTCTTTTTCGCTCACCTTTACACCCATCGTTTGTTATTCTTTAGAACCCACAAGAGTGCCGAGTTTTCAAAAACAACTTTATTGTCTATAAATTTTTTAATTTGTTTTCCTTTAGAAAAAGGAGCAGTGTATTTTTTGCTCAACGATTCCTTTTTTATAACTTGTAGTTTATATGTGTACATTATTGTTTCTGCGATTAACAAAAAATACACTGCTTCTTTTTTCAGTGTGTCAATAATGTGAAACTTTAAAAAAATCCAATTTCCTACTGTTTATTTATTTTGTTAAAGAACCTTTCGTCGACGAATGAAACACAAAAAAGACGATTTGATCCAGAGATCTTAGATTAAATGGAACACGTTTTATTCGCTTGGGAAATATTTGAAGAACTCTTTCCTTTTTTTGATTGCAATTTTCCTCTTTCGTTACTTATATATTGTTAATAAATAATATTAATAGCGTTAATAATAAATTATGTTTAATAATATTGAATAAATAATGTTTAATGGTAAATAAAATAAATAAAAAATTAGTTCCGATTAAAAAAGAAGTTTTCTTGCTTTTAGTGTACGTTTAATAAACGATCAATTTTTACGCATTTCCAATTGCTTGAAAGATTGTATAGAAGGGGGACAATAACAAAAGCAAGAGAAAAAAACATTGATAGTGGTACAAATAACACTTCCAACTATAACGTGAGAGGAAAGAGTACCGGATGGAATCATTTTGTACAACCAATCTTGCTTTGTTGATAATCACGCATGTCAGTGCACCTCTCTTTCTCTATTTATGCCCCTAGTCATAAAAACGCATTCCATTTTTATTTCTGATCCTGTCAGCAATCTTCATTTGCATCTCTTCTTTGAAAAAAATCAAATAATTGACTTATTCTTCAAAAATTGTACTAATTGTTTTTACTCATCATTGTCATCATCATTATTATTGTAATTATATTATTATGAAAGAGATTATTACTATTAGTAATATTAATTAAAACGTTTACTTAACAAACAAAAAAATCATGAAGGGAAAAAATTCATTTAAATTATTATTATTCAAAATATGTTACGATAATTATTATTATTACATATATATATATATATTATCATTACGTATCATTATCAAAGCATCATTATCATAAATTTTTACATTCTCCAATAATAATGAAATTTAGCGAATACAGTTAAAACGCGGATTCCCTTATCAAATTATATAAAGATGGAATTAATTATACACATTTTCCAACGCGAAATATGTAGCTATGGTAATTGGCGTCAATACTTCGTTATCATTTCCTGAAATTATAGACCAATTAACTCATTATTGTAATAAAAGGACCATTTGGTTCGCTACACACGTTAATTATCTTCCAAATTTAATATCTAATAATTATGGAGTAAATAACCTTTAACATTTTGATACGATCGATCCACCAAACAATGAATATAGTATATGTAAAGTCACTTTCTTTTTAATTTAAACTAATTATTGGTACACACTTCAGATTTATCATTAAACTTCAAACTTCAAGATCTTTAAACTTCAACATCTCCAAACTTCAAACTTGAAGATTTTCCAAACTTGAAAAGTTTCCAAACTTGAAGAGTTTCCAAACTTGAAGAGTTTCCAAAATATGATACTCAAGTTTGTAGCCTTTGTTTCTTTTACAAAGAACTACACAGAAAAAAGAAAGTCTTAAACCGTTTATACATTCAGTTAATTTTGTGGCTTAAAACAAGACTAAGTCAGTTTTTGGTCTTAAAATCAGTCCAAATTGATACTTATGTAAACGGTTCCAGACAAAAATGGGCTAAAAACAATACTTTTTTTTCAGTGTAAAAAACAAATTTTTGTTTACTTCACACTTTACTTGACAGTTTCAGAATTTATTTACTGACTTTATAAAAAGACAAGGCAAAATACAATTTTTGGGAGTTGAAAAAAGTTGTTTTAAAAATTTACAAATAATTTTCTAATTACCTCTTTTTAAAAGAAAAGCGGATCCAAGTAGGCAAAAAAAGCATCGAAAAAAAAGTTGAAAACTACAGTGTCGTTCCAAGATTATAATTGATTTGCATTATTTTCCCATTATAATTTTATGTATTAAATATCAAAGAATTGAAATAAAATTTACAAGTAAAAATAAATTCACCCTCAATCGTACAAACTGAAGTTATAATTTACCTCGTGCTTCTAAATAATTTGCAAAATAACTTGCCCAGTTTTCATAATCAACCAACTGTGATATATTCTAATATTCATTGTCTGACTGTCTATCGTAGACTACTGATATTTCCCAATCAATAAGTTCAATGAAGTGAATATATCGTACAGATAAGCACATGCACAAAAATTTATTAAAATTTTCTATTAAAAGGTGATTTCTATTTCTTTTTCAGTGAATAGCAAAAGAAATATTCATTTACAGTTTGACATCAAAATTATATTCGAGAAAAGTCGACATCAAAATGTTACCTTAGTCCCTAATTGGAATCTGGTTCAAGTTGACAACGTTTTATTTCAACGATTAAAAAAAATCGTAGAATATTATAAACATTTTTGCCAAAAAAATTTCATAAAATTGACCAGGCTGAAGTCCACAACGTTTTATAAACGAAAATTTTTTAATTTTTTAAAATTATCTATTAAAATTATATTATTTGGAAACACATAAAGGTATAAAATGTCCAAGGAATATAATTTTGGTGATAATTAATTCTTAAAAAACATTTTTTCGTTGATAAAACGTTGTGGACTTCAACCAGGTTAAAATTGATATAAAGATTAATCTCATCACATTATTTATTTTTTGTTTATAAAATTTGATCATATTAATTAATTTTTCCTTATTTCATCATCTTATTTAAGTTTTTTAAAATAAAATTTGTTTTATAAAGTAAATTTTGTTTTATAATGTAAATTTTGTTTTATAATGTAAATTTTGTTTTACAAAATAAATTTTAAATCTTATAATTTCAAATCTTTCAAATTAAATTTTAAAAAACCCTTTGAGATAAAAATGAGAAAGAAAAAATAAATAGAACATTATTTTTAATTTAATTTAAATCGTTGATCAAAAACGTTGTGGACTTAAACTACGTTTATTGGTCTGAATTTAATAACAATAATTGACTACATTCAAGATCGAGTTGACAGAATTTAATACCAAAACGGACTAAATTTAAAAACAAAGAATTGATTGTATTTGATGCCAAAAATTGTCATGATTTCAGATTTAAACCAAAAAAGGCTGTTTCTTTAATAATTATAATAAAAATAATAATGATAAAGATAATAATAATAATAATAATAAAAATAATAATAATAAAAATAATAATAATGATAATAATAATAATAATAAAAATAATAATAATAATAATAAAAATAATAATAATGATGATGATAATAATAATAATAATAATAATAATAATAATAATAATAATAATAATAATAATAATAATAATAAGAATAGTAATAGTAATTTTAATTATAGTATAACAGTAATAATAACATAATATATATTTAAATGATCTTATTTATGACCAACAAAGAATTAACAATGATGACAATAAAACGAAACGATTAATAAAATTGTCAGCTGTTTTGAAAACAGGTAAAAATTGGATATCGTTCTCTTTAGATTTGCAAGTCCGTAACGTTTTAATGTTCAATATGTTTTCACTTGATTGACACTCATTACTTCAAATTGAAATGATGACTTGGAAATTTTTTAAAAACCGCTTTTTAAAAAAATAAATAAAAGAAATCAGAAATTTGCTTAAGTTTCTTATCAGGTTCGTGTGTTTAAACTTTTTGAAAATGAAATAGTTTTTCTCTCAAAAACACTGAAAGTCAGATTCTTGAAATGGCTCTTCAACTTTCATTTTAAATGGTCTCCCATTTTCTTCGACTCTTTTCAGAAAAGAAGTGGAAGCCTGTCACGTTTTTCTCGCACTAAAGTTTTTTCCAAGAACTTTGTTTACTAAGCTCGCCAAAGAAGGATTCGCATGTAAATTTCAAAACGCAAAAGTATTAAGCGTCAAAAGAATAAAAAAAACCAGAGTGTCTTTTGGTAAAGAGCGAAAGGATTTCTCTGAAACGAAATTTATTTTAGCGCCCGAATATATCCCAATATACTAGAAATATCAAAGATTATTTTCAATTAAAAAAAAGAAACTATCCCAATTTATACAATTTGTAATTCAATTTTGATTCCAACTGCCTTGTAATTTTTATCTTGAAATTTTTTATTGCAAAAAAAGTACGACGCTCAAGTTTATGCAACCTTTTTTTTCATTTAAGAAACATAAGGAAACAAATTTCTTGTATTTTCAAATTTCTTGTATTTTTAAATTTCTTGAGTATTTATTTACAATTTCTAAAGATTACTTTTTGCCTCATCTTTACAAAAAGTTTATAAATATATACGGGAACTTGGAGTAAATAAATAAAGAATTTGCTTTTAGGTTTTCATAAACGAAAAAAAACGTAGCGAACTTCAGTACAGTCAATTCTACGAACAGTGCCTCAGATTTGCACAAAGGAAATAAAGGACGTTTGAGTGAGAACAAAAGAAAATCGGCACTATTCGTAGAGTTTTAGTGGCACTATTCATAGAGTTGACCGTATCATAAAAAAGAAGAAAAATGCTGATGCATATGAATTTACTTCGAGTTCATTTCGATTGTTTCTGCACGGAAATAAAATTTGGGTAAAACTTCCAGTGCTATTTACTAGAAAGAGTCATAACTCCTCAGTCGTTTAAATTTCACCGCACTGTCTAATAATTTTTACCAGACGTTCCACAATTTTCACCAAACTTTCTACAATTACTACCATCCTTTACATATAATTATTACCAGCCTTTATATATAATTATTACCATCCTTTACATATAATTATTACCAGCCTTTATATATAATCACTACCAGACATTTCTACGAATATTAATCATCTTTCTGTCATTCTTTTAGAATCAAGTGACTTATAATAAATGTATTGTACACGGAAAGACATTTTTACGAAATTTAATTAAATCAATTGAAAAATTCAACAGTCATTTTTTTAAATTGAGACTATTCAGATTTCCACTAAAATTTCAATATAGTCGTATTTCAATTGTTTTATTAATGTATTAAAATTTAATAGTGACTATAATCAAGCTTAAAAAGTATATTCCAACTTTAATATAGTCACTATTAAATTCTAATTGTATTGATAAAACAATTGAAAATTAAAGGGTCCCATGCAATAACACATTAGGCGCGCGAACTTTTTATTTTCTACTTATAGTATTAGTCAGACTCAGTGTATTAGTTTGCATGCTTTGTCTGACCATTACTGTGAGTAGAAAAAGCAAAATTCGCACGCCTAACGTGTTACTGCATAGGACCCCTCAATTGTATATATTTATTTTTTGCGCCATATCCCGAATAGTCTCCCCCCAATTGTATATATTTATTTTTTGCGCCATATCCCGAATAGTCTCCCCCCAATTGTATATATTTATTTTTTGCGGCAAATCCCGAATAGTCTCCCCTCAAAAAGTGACTATTGAATTTCAATAAAAAATCTTTCCTTGTCCTTGTCCTTTATCTTTCCTTGTTCATCACAGGAATTTTCACCTAATTTTTGTTTTCACGTGGATAAAAGAAAGAAAATAAAACAGTCACACTTTTTACTAGAAAACATATCTCGAGAAAGCTTGGACCGATTTTCATAAAATTTGCTAAGTATTTTACACTCATAACAATTGTTATGAGTTTCTAGATTAATCTAGAAACTGACACAGGGATTTTTAGAAATACCCAAACGAAAATTTTTGAGCACCTTTTTCCTTAAAAAAGACGGTTTTTTCCACAACATTTTTTTCAAATCAATTTTAAAATTTAAAAAAAAAATTTAACTTATGACTGAAAAATTTAGATTCCTCGCATCGAGACGAATCGATTGACTATATATTTTTTTTGACACGGACTATATATTTTACCAAAAATTGAAGAAGAATGACAATTTTTCTTTATTTTTGACAATTAAAACTCTTATAAACTCTTAAAACTCTTATTTTTTCATATAACTTTTAAAATTAAGATTTTTTAATGACAATTGCTTTGTGAACATTTTTCTATATTAAAAAACGAATTGATTTGTATAATTTAAAAATTTTAATTAGTTTTAATCAGTAAAAATGTACGAAAAGGTTGTCAATGTTGCCTATGAGGAAGCAAAAAATGGGATAAAACTCACCACCCGTTTTATTGGCTTTTCCACTGGATCTCTGGAGTTTGGCGATACTTGGCGAAACGAAGGTTAGCAGGAGTAGTGGAACGATTAGCCAAATGAGTCTTCGGACCGTTTTCTTGGCACTGGTCCATCTCACAACACTGGAAACACACCTTAAACAACGACCCTCGTTAACACTGCTTCGACACTCATGTCCCTTTTCACCCTCGACGTTAGTCCTTGACACAGAGGGATTTCTACGTCTGGATCTACGGTCCAGGCACTTACAGTCCTTTTCAGACTCGAGGGGCAAACTGTGCAGTCGCTGACAAGCTTTGCAAAATGTGCCCGTTATTCTGCAAGCCTGATAAGATGAGTCGAGAGCACCCGGACAGTAGCAGCAACGATCCTCGAGATCTTGGTCAACGGATCTCTCCGCAGAGATTATTGAGTCGCACCAATTCATCCTGGAGATGACGCTCCGCTTTTGATTCGCGATCGACTATTCCGAGTCACTCCACATTTTAAGACTTCATTCTCATTCTGATGACAATCGTGGCGCGGCTCCGATTAGGCCCGAGACAAGTCTCCACACCACTTCATTATCACTCGTTAATTATCATCGCTCCTCATCCTGCACAAAAAAAAACAACAACACATTTACAATTAATTATGTATTATTTACATTTTTAATTTATATTTCAAATGCAAGGATATGGACATAACTCTGGCACCTTTAAGGAGAAGATAATATTTTTTTAGCACAATATTAGTAACCTCTATAAGTAACCTTATTTCTTTTATGATAAAATCTTTTTGAAAATTGGGGATGACTGTGGTTGAAACAAAATTTCTGTTCAACAATAATTTGTAACAAGGTGATAAGATTATAAATACGCCATTTTCTATTTTGAAATGAAAAAGTGTTGCAGTCAACTTTCATACTGAAAATGTATTATAAACATTGTTATTACTATTTGATAATGTAAATCTTCGATAACTACTGTTTTCATAAAGTAGCTACTATTCTGCCCAAATAAAATTCCATGACTTTTCCAGGTTTTCCAGAGCTAAAATAGTATTTTTCCATATACTCCCTTAAAACACGATCTATAATCATTATTTCAGTCTATTGGCCCAGAAACGGTTTACATCAGTTTTTATATACAAAACATGGTCTACATAAAGAAGTAATTAATATGTGAAAAACAAATTCATATATTACCTTTCCATTAAATACTATTATTAATTTATTATACTAATTTATTATTAATACGATATGTATCATTAACACTCATTTTAAACGCTTTAAAGTAAAACATTTTCAAACTTTTTTTCGTACAGAGTGATAAAGTTAAGATTCCAAATTCTCTAACCACGCATACTCTCTTAAAATGAATCAGCGAAACTTCGCTGATTACCAGCGATAAGTGTGCAGCTGATTCAATTAGCAGATATACACTCCTGTGAAGTTGGCAGGTGTTTTTTTCAAAAAGGAATTTCTAACTAGAGTTCTGGGCAGCCGGGCAATAGTTCTACAGTTCCCAACTAGAATTTTC
>WNHD01013317.1:0-14220 GCA_011057455.1 Ganaspis sp. Gsp50 | reverse complement strand
TTTATTTATTTATTTATTTATTACAGTTATTCTATGAAAACTCTGGCATGTATCCTTAAAAATTGTTTCAAAAGAAAACAAAACTTTCCAAATAATTAGTAGAATTAACCAACAGCTTTAATATCTTGACCAAGAAACTGTATAGTAGAGTTTACAAAGTGTTTAGTAAGGTTAACCAAGTATTTAGTAAATTTAACCGAAAAATCTAGAAATTTTTTTATTCGCTTGGTTAGTGGTACCAATTATTTTTTGTCAGTGTAAGTTGAAAAAAAATATTATTTAAACCTAACTATACATATTATTAAGATATTCTTGCATTCTTTCTTTCATTCTTTCTTTCATTCTTTCTTTCTTTCTTTCACTCATTATTTTCCTTCTTTCATTATTTCATTTTTACTTCCATTCTTCCATTCTTTCGTTGTTTCATTTTTTCTTTCATTCTTTCTCTTCTTTCTTTCGTTGTTTTATCTTTTCGTTCATTCTTTCTCTTCTTTCTTTCGTTTCATTTTTTCGTTCATTCTTTCTTTTCTTTCATTCGTTGTTTCATTTTTTCATTTATTCTTTCTTTTATTCTTCCTTTTACTCTTTCTTTTACTCTTTCTTTTACTCTTTCTTTTACTCTTTATTTTATTCTTTCTTTTACTCTTTCTTTTATTCTTTCTTTTATTCTTTCTTTTATTCTTTCTTTTATTCTTTCTTTTATTCTTTCTTTTATTCTTTCTTTTATTCTTTCCTTCATTCTTTCTTTCATTCTTTCTTTCATTCTTTCTTTCTTACTTTTGTTTTTCTGTTAGAAAATTTGTTACCTTGATTCCAGGAAATTTTGTAAAGCTTTATTAAAGATTTCAGATCCAAAGGATTTTTCCATCATTCTAATGATACTGGCGCCTTTATTGTAGGTGATAGTATCACCAGATTTGCCAATTTCAGATTGACTGGCAACGTTTCTTGACAATGGTGACGAAGAGTTTAATCCATCGACAGAGAGAGCAACTTGGTGTTGTGCAACAACAAATTGTTTATCCATATCCCATGTTGGTTCAATCTAAATTAATTTAACATCATTGTAAGCATCACACGGCAAAATAAAAAGTTTGAAAAAACATTTCTCCTTTCAAATTTCGATTGAAATTGCTTGAAATTTATTAAAATGTATTGATTGCAATTGATTGAAATTTATTAAAATGTATTGATTGCAATTGATTGAAATTTATTGATTTAAGTTTATTGTAATTTATTGATTGCAATTGATTGAAATTTATTGATTTAAGTTTATTGAAATTTATTGATTTAAATTGATCACGTGATTAAATTCAATTCCAAAAATTGATGATTTTAACACTAAAGTTCTGCACTCCAAATGAGTACAAAATAACAATGTTTTCTTCGTAATTTGTTTTTTATGTACTATTAAAAATTACCCTAAGTGTAGCGAAGTACTCAAAATATCTAGCGAATCCTTCACTGAGCCAGAGAACACCCCACCAATCAGGAGTGACTAAATTTCCAAACCACATGTGCGTGCATTCGTGAACAATTGTTGTTGCAATGCTTTGTTGAGCAAGATCAGAAGATTCTTCTTCGTGATAAAGCATTGCTTTTTCTCTGTACGTAATTAATCCCCAATTTTCCATCGCACCTGCAGAAAAGTCAGGAACAGCCACCATGTCCATTTTTGGAATTTGATACTTCTGATTAAAAGTCTCTTCAAAATGTTTTAAACTTTCTTTTCCTATTTTTAGCGCATAGTCTCCTTGATCAATCAATGCTTTTCTTGCCCACACTGTCAAGTTTTCCGAATTTTTCGACTCTAAATCTGATATAACAAAAGCCACCAAATATGTTGACATTGGCACGCTTTCATTAAAAAACACCCTAACTTTGTCATTCCTAAAATTATACTTATTTTAAGTAAGAATATAGTATTATAATTATGATTATGAATAAATAAATAAAAATAAATAAATAAATAAATGATTTATTATTTATTTATTTAAAAAATAATTATTGTAATTTTGTAGGCTAAAGTAAATGAATAAATTAAAAAAATTAATAAATAAAATTGAAATGAAATTAATATTTTTCGAAGAAATGAATCAATTATTAATTGTATTATTAAATATTGTAGTGTATTATATATCATTCTAAATAAAATACATTTTTGTGGACATTTGAATTAAAAAGGGTCTATTAACTGTTATAAAACTATTATAATATTTGATATAATATTAATTTTTGTATTTGCACTCACGACAGTTGTTCTTTAAAAACTGGCATGTTGCTTAGACATTTATATCCTTTTGGAATCTCAAGACGAATATTAAATTTTGCTTTAAAAGAAGGTTCGTCGAAACAAGGAAACGCCTGTCTAGCATGAACTGCTTGAAACTGTGTTGCTGATAAATATCTAAAGATTTGACCATTTAATCAAAATTCATTGTTGATATTTTGTTATTTTTTAATACAGTTTATACCGCAAAAACATGGTGTCTTATATTGAGTAAAAGCGTCTTGAAATAAGACATTTTTGGTGACTAAAACACAAAAAATTGCTGAAATAAGACACTTTTCCTACTTTTAAGACACCATTTTTGGAGTATATAGAATAACACTTGATATTCATAAAAAATATAGAGTTATAAAATATTTAAATCTAAATTTTATAAAATATAAATTTATAATTTTTATTTATAAATTATAAGTTTGTAATTTTTATTTATAAATTATAAGTTTGTAATTTTTATTTATAAATTATAAGTTTGTAATTTTTATTTGTAAATTATACATTTGAAATTTTTATTTCTTAATTATAAATTTATAATTTTTATTTGTAAATTATAAATTTACAATTTTTATTTGTAAATTTTTCATTTGTCATTTTTATTCGTAAATTATAAATTTGTAATTTTTATTTCTAAATTATAAATTTGTAAATCTTATGAATTCAGTTTTCACATAAAAGTTGCTTACCTTATTTGGTCATTTTCATCAAAATAAGAGCTTTTATAGAAACCTATTAAATTATTGCTAATTGATCCTTTAAATTCAAAGGCAATTAAGGCTTCGGTATCTCTTTCTAACTTTTCATTCAGCTGAATTGTAAGAATCTCAGTAACATTGTTATAATCGGAATCAAATATTGTCAACGGTTTGTTATTCGAATACGAAATTGTAGTTGCCGTCAAAATTATATTACCACGATGTAACAAAATTTTATCAGTTCTTTCTTTTACCAAAACTTTAATCAGAATTCTTCCAGTAAATGTAAAATTGGTCTTCATCTCTATTTTGATCTCGTAAGAAGTTGGTATTATATCTTTCGGTAAACGATAATTTTCTTTTCTGGTGTTTAATTCAGATTTTGAATTATTTGCATCTCGGAAAACATTGTTTAAATAATCAGAAAATTCTTGATGAAATGGGACATTATCATGGAGAATATTTCCTGCTTCTAGTTTTCCGATGATGAATAACGTTATCAACGTTATTATCACAAATCTTGAACGCATCCTGGTATAAAAATATCTGTTTAATGCAATTATTTTGTTTCATTGGAAAAATGGTAGAATAATTATAAATAGTTTGTTTTTATTTTTCAAGAATAAAAGAAGCTGTGAAATGAAAAAAAAACAAATGGTTACATGTCTTATAACTGTTTTGTTTATATCTTGTGTGTGCTATTAGATTTAATCGATAAAATAAATTTATTGATATTTTTGTGGTTAAAAGTATTATAAAAAATGACATATCCTGCTACATCATGTCATTAATTTTTTAATATCTTTAATTCACAATTGTGAATGTCACTGCTAGAAATTAGTTGAATTTGTCATTTGTTTTTTTCTAAAATAATAATTAAAGTAAAGAATATTTAAACAAAAAAGTATGGGGCCCCAAAAATATGTTATCCACTTGAAAGAAAAATTCATTCAAATTTTCCCAGAATTTGTGACGCCAAACTTATTGAAAGACAATATTTTAAAAATATAAATTAGAAATTTTCTTTAATTCTTCGATATTTTTTATCTTATTAATTTAATTATTAATCGGTATGAAATATGACTTATTTCCAAGACAAAATGTAAAACCAAAGATTTATTTTAAATAAATTCAAATAAATAAAAATATAGAATAATTTAAAACATTGATGAACTTCTTGTTTTATAAACAAAAACCGTTTTAAAAAGAATTTGTTAAAAATTTGCTATAAGTTTGAATTTCTTAAAAAACGAAATATTATTTTATTTAAAAAATGTTTTTAAAGGAGTAACACTAACTTACTTTATATGAAGAAGAAACATTCTTGTTTGAACTCTTGTAGAAATAGTAAACAATGTTTATAATTGTTTAAACATTTTAACAATCGATCACCTTTTTTTCGTAATAATTATTCGAAACCTATAATAATGAATTATTTAAACACTTTCACTAATTTCTATTCGAACTTATCGTCAAATAAAGTAGTACAGATTCTCACTTCCTGAACTATGCACGCATGATAAACAGTTGTGAATGAGTAACTTCAACTAGTACTCATTTATATATTAGAGAATTTTGTACAGAAAAATAAACTTTTATTCAATTTCCGAGCTATAAATATTTTATTCTACGCGTTGAACAACAAAAAATCTCATCGTCAAAACAGATAAAGTGACTTATAATTTTGAAAGTACAGTTTTCAATGGTTAAAAGTACCGTTCAAATTATATTAAGGAATCTGCAAATCCACAGTGTCATCTTATTTTAATTTTAAATCAGAAAACCAAATACATATTTCTTTAACAAAATATACAATGAAGAGATAAATTTTCAAATTATTTATATTAAGAAATACAAATAGATGCCAAAAAAATGTATAACACTTTTCGTACAAAAATGTTATTAAAAAGAAATTGCATTAAAAAATAATGCACGATAATAATTACTGATAAAATTGATTATAAAGACGACGCAAAATTAGTTTTAAGGTAAATAAAAATAAAAACGATAACATTCGGACCAAACTCAAATTAATTATAATGTCACTGATTCCTAATTAATATTGAATATTTAAAAATTAATTAATTAATTAATTAAAAATTTCGCATTTAGAAAAGTAAAAATTCTTTAAAAACTAATTTTTCAAGCTTACCTTGTTAGTTTGTAACCTTAGATTGATAAGAAAAAGTTGGACACGCTGAATCCAAGTTTTCAATAATTGATCGTTTTTCCAAAATCCATTAACACTAATGCAATCATATATATTTGTGAATAAAAAGATTCAGACTTGATCATTTACGATAGTGAGTTATGTACTCAATTATGATTTATTTTATAAGATTGAACAATATCTTATCAAGCACCACAATTACCAATTATACCATTTTTTTATATCTTGAAACTTACAATGGACATTTTTTGATTATCGAACTGTCTTAATTGTATTTTCTACTAAAGATAAAGAAAACAACATGTTCAATCTTTTTATTTCAAGAAAACCAATTTAATGATTTTTTGCGATAAAACTGTTTCCACTTTTTTTTTTATTTATTATTACAAACTTTAAGATTATGGTTTTAGTAATGAATCAAAAGTAAAAAAAATTGTAAATAAAAAAATTTTAAAAAAGTGCAAACAAAATTAATTTTTAATTCATAAATATATACATTTTCTTAATTTTAAACGACAGCGCCTGACTATATGCTTCTTTATCTACTTACAAGACGTGAAATATAATCTTATCAAAGGGATTTTAATATCGCAAAATTAGTTATCACAAATTCTAAAAACACTTCTTTTACTCCTCGATCTGCCTTCACAACTAGTAACACCTCTTTTACACCTTTTTTACTCCTCGATAATTTACTCCTCTTTGAAATTAACAACACCTCTTTTACATCTCTTTCACTCCTCGATCTGCCTTCTAAAATTACAACACCTTTTTTACAACTCTTTTACTCCTCTCTCTGCTTTCTGCACTAAACATAAATCTTTTACACCATTTTTAAATTTCAGTAGCAAAACTAACAGACAGGAAAAACAAAATGTTAAATTTCAAGATGAACTTGGATTTTTACAAGCATATGCCTGTAGAATTCCAAATTATCTTGGAATTTAACAGGTGATGCATTGAAAAAGAACATTTTATTTTTTCTATGCATCTAACATCTTTCTCTACCTTCTTATGGGAAAAAAATTATTAGTTTATTTCATAAAGTTTTTCTGAGGTGTTCGTTTCTAGAATTTGAAACTATTTTCTAAGATTTTAGAAAAACTTTGATTCTTATTGATCTGATTAGATGGAATTTATTAAAACCTTGAGCTAGTATAACGACACTCTAAGAGACAAGATTCCTCTCATATGTAAACAGAATCTTATCAAACTTTTTACTGTGATAAGATTAATTGTTTAAATTTATTGAAAAGTATGAAAATTTTAGAATTCTATCAGCAAATAAATCAAATGATCCAAAAAAATTGAAAGCTGAATAAAAGAGGAAGCTCAATTACTTTATTTGACAATTTTCCAAATAAGAAACTTAGAAAACAAAATTTTAATTTCACAAAAGATTTCTAAATTTAAGACTGCAAAATAAAGAGTATTTTATTATGGTAAAAGAATTTATCCCTCGGTAGTGAAATATGTAAAGAGTATTTTAATTCATTTCATTGAATTATATTTTTTCGGTTAAGTGTTCGTGAGTTATGTTAGCCAATCAAATGTTAAAGAGTTAATGTTAGCCAATTATATTTATCTCTATCAGTTTTTTTATACCAAGAAAATAATTAAAAGACAGGATTCAGAACAAACACAAAATGATAGTTTTCAGTATTTTCTGATTACAAATAGTGACTAGTGAATTAAACGTCAATAATTACACTATTGTTATTACTCTTGATATAGTTAATATTAATTTCAATTATTGATATATTGTTAACACTTGGAATCTGATTTCCTGGGTCTGTTACTACAGGTGTTGGTAAATCAGTTGGTGGTGACTGAGTTGTTGTATCTTCAATTATTATTGTAGTCTCATCAGTTGTTGATGAGTCGGTTGTTGATGGGAATTCTGTTGATGTTGTTTCATTATTATTTACTGTTGGTGATTCAGTTGTTGTCACTTCAATTATTGGTAGATCAGTTGTTGTATTCGTGGTTGATGTTGGCAAATTGGTTGTTGATATTGGCACTTCCGTTGTTGGAACATCCGTTGTTGAAACTTCTGTTGTTGAAATTTCGGTTGTTGAGACTTCAGTAGTTGTTGTATCGTTTATTGTTGATGTTGTTGTTGTTGTTGAAGCATCAGATGTGGTCGGTACATCGGTTGTTGATATTGGCACTTCAGTTGTTGAAACTTCTGTTGTTGAAACATCTGTTGTTGGAACTTCCGTTGTTGAAACACCTGTTGTTGGAACTTCCGTTGTTGAAACATCTGTTGTTGGCACTTCCGTTGTTGAAGATTCAGTTGATGAAGTTTCAGTTGTTGTAATTTCAGACGTTGGAACTTCATTCGTTGTTAAATCATTTGTTGTTGATGTAGTTGTTGTTGACGTACTAGATGTTTTGGATGTTGTGGAAATTGGTATATCGGTTGTTATATTAGTTATTGGTATTTCAGTTGTTGATGTGTTTTCTACTGACACATCTGTTGGTGTAGTTGATGTTGAAACATCAACTGTTGTTGACGTTGAAACATCACTTGTTGATGATTCAGTTGTTGTAGGTGTGATTATTGTTGGTGTTTCAGTTGTTGTGGGTGTGATTATTGTTGGTACATCAACTGTTGTTGATGAGGTTGATGTTGACACATCAATTGTTGTTGATACGTCAGCTGTTGTTGAAGTTGACACGTCAGTGTAGTTGATGTTGACACATCAGCTGTAGTTGATGTTGACACATCAGCTGTAGTTGATGTTGACACATCAGCTGTAGTTGATGTTGACACATCATCTGTCGTTGATGTTGACACATCAACTGTTGTTTGTGATGTTGTCGTTGTAATTCCCGGCAACCTCGTTGAAGTTGGAACACTCACTGTTGTCGAAGGACAAATTGTTGTTTGCTCCCTAACTACACTGATTACGGATTGCCTATTAGCCGACATTAACAACTGCGACAATGTTCTATTTATAATTTTCTCAATTGGATCTCCCGAGGTGTTAATTAATCGTAAATCGTCACTATTATTCAACGGTTTCTTTTGAGGATGTGAACGAGAGATAGAAACATCATTATTATTACTCTCATTGTAATTGATTGCAACTCGTATAACTGATAAACGTTTTTCCGACTTTGCAGCAGAATCAGATAAATCATTCTTCAAAACAGGATCATGCTGAAAACTATCATCCCCATTAGTTTGTTCTCGTGAATTGGAATCAATTGGATACGATGTAGTACCACTCAGAAGAAGAACTAAAAGTCCAAGAAATTGCCAAGCATCCATTTCGTGCGAGAATCTAAATCTTCGTAGAACGTAATTTTTCATTATTATGGTAAATCAGATCTTTCAGTAATATTTGTATGTATATAATAATAATATTCAAAATCACTTACAGATATTTAAAATCTAATTATTGAAGTCTCGATAGGTCTAATGACTACTTGTAAATAACTACGAATCTAATGATTGATCTAGAAACCTTATATTCTCCCTAAAAAACCGATAATGAATGACGTGATATTATTCTTGGTAGTCCTGTAGATAACTAATGTTTAAACCTTGATCAAAACTGTGCTTTCCTCTATCGAAAACAATAAATTCCATTGAAAGAACCTATATTTGCAGGGAGAAAATAGTTCATTTGAGTGAAATGAATCTGATCTATAAATAGTAAGAAAATTCTCGTAATTATAGGTAAAATGAACACAAACATTTCTAGTAATATGAAAAGAATATACGTAATCTCAATTGGTTTTTATAAATTCGTTGAAACATGTTATATACAATTCAAAAACTGAATGCAAATGAAATTTAAAATTAAAATATGTATCAATTTTTGATACTTTTAAAATAATAATTAATTAATTGATTATTCTATTCTAAATTTTTAGATAACGCATTTGGACTTTGTTTCCATTATTATTACTTTTCTAGTTCTATACAATATCAAAACGATTCGTTTAAAATGAAATTTTGGAAAATAGCCGTAAGCGTCTGAAGAATAATAAAAAAGAAACTAAAAAGGATTCAAACAAGGATAAAATAAGAATATTGAAAATACTTCTGGATTAAATGAATATTGCTTTTTACAAAAAACAAATAAATTAAAATTGTAAATGAAGAAACTACTTTTGCTTATTTTATATCAAATATTTACATATAGTACCTGTAGATATATAAAGTACTTAAATATATTACTTATCGATATATAAACGTCAATTACTTACATCAGAATACAGTATAGGTTTATGTAATAAATAAAATTCCAATAATTGATTTTATGTTTTATTGAAAAATGTACTTGAAGGAAAAACAAGATATTTACAAGTTCACTATTTTACAATTAAAGCAAAAAGAGAAAATAATATTCTTACAACAAGTATTAAACAACAGTATTAAATTAATTTTTAGTTTAAATTACAAAACTCGAATGAATACTTAACATTTATTATTATCTAAAGCAATAAAGAAATGAGCAATGGAATTAAAGAAAACAGTGCGATGAAGTTCAAAGAAGTTGCACTATTTTTGTTGGTTTTTTCAACTAGAAGATTTCCAATCGTACCACCGTATTTTTTTACCCATTCAATATTCTCTTTAGCTTTATTTATCGAAGTATTCAGTTCAGTTTGATCCAATGATTCGTCTTCTTTGAGATAATTTTGCAACTGTCAAGAAGAAAAATATTTTCAGTAAATCAATCAAAATTTAGCATTAACACACAAAATTTGCTATTTTATGTATTTTTTCATGCTAAGAATTTAAAGAAAATAAACGAATTAAAATAAAATTAAAACTAAATATTTTACTTACAGTATTTATTTGATTTTCCGTTGAAAGTTTCTGACTAATTTCATCTATGTATTTTAATAAATTCTTGACTTCGCCTTTGTCCCTGTAAATTAAAAGTAATGCATAAAATAATTGAAATTGAAATAAAACTGAAATCAAAATTAATTTAAATCAATTCATTAATTTAAATAAAATTAAATATTCTCAGATATATTTTCTTGTATTTTAGTACTATTTGAGATAAAAAGAAATAATAAAAAGACACATTGATAAAAAACTTGATAGTAAAAATTGATTTTTAAAAAATGGAAATGCACTCACTGTTCCAAAATTGCAGTTTTTTGTCGGAAAATAAATTTCATGGAGACATTCAAACCAATTTCATTGCCTTCATATACAGATCTAATTGCTTCAAATGAATTGTGAATACCCGAATCTTTCTTTATAGCGAGATTTAAATAATTATTCAGTATTTTTTCGTCTCTCGATTGACCTAGAGCCTTGAGATACATTAATTGTTTAGATTCATCGGTTTCTTTTTTATACTGATCAAATACTTGAGTCCAGACTGTTTGATCAGCCTTTCTCACTCCCTGAGAAAGGATAATATACTCCAAATTTGGATTGATACTAAAACAGTTTAAAATTTTTCAAAATTGATAAATATAAATTCTTCTCATTTTTTGTGAATAATCAGAAAGAAGTTTATTGTTCGGAAAAATAATTTGTTTTTAGTTGGTAACAGTTCCAAATAAATGAAATAATTAATAATATAAATAAATAAACTGAATAAATAATAATTATTTAATAAACTAAATAAGTAATAATAAATAAAGTTTTACTTTTACAATTTTCAACTGTGTATAATTCAGACCAAAATGAGAAGTAATAATATAACTTTAAATAAAAATATAAATAAAATCTTTTACTTTTTTTTGTCAGTACTGTTTAGCCAAGACGAGAATTTCGATTCCATTTCTTTCACACAATTTTCATGTCCTAAGCTGCATGCCCAATCCAAAGCTAAACTTCTTTTCAATATCTGTACATGCTCATCCATATCTTGATGCTCAAATTTAACATCATCAATTAATTTTTGAGAGATTTTTAAACCATATTTCTAAACGAAAAACAAAATATAAACATGAAATATAATAATTACACGCATAATATAATATATACATTTAATGTTAAATGATTGTTTAATGATAATATAAATGATAATGAGCCTTTAATGATAAATGCTCAGTTTTCAGAATTTTATTTCAAAAATGAGGATGAAACGTAATATTATTTTTATATTTGTCAAAATTAAGGCTGTTGAACCCTTTCATATAACCTCAAACTAGAAAGATGTTTTTAAAGTCAATAATAATATATAGTTGATAATATAAAAATTTGATCCATATAGAAGGTAAAAAAGTAATAATGTATTATGTAAATGCATAATTAAAATTGTTTTAAAAAATAATATTTTTAGCTTTTTGAGTGTTCTTCGTAGAACTATATTTTCTTCTACAAAATCATTACCCTGAAATTTTCATAGTGTTCAGAATGCGTTAGTAGATTTTTCAGATATTTTAAATGCCTGATTGCTGAGACCCATGGGAAGTAATCAATTTCTTCACTCAAATAATTAGTCAAATCGAAAACAATTGGGAAATTCAAAACACCAGTGCGAGCTAGCATCCATGAGTCATCTACAAGTTGTGCTCGATTCAAATAATGGATTTTTAGGAGATTATTTTTATTATCTGTCTTCGAGGTTAAATAATTAATAATTAGACGCCAATTCTGTTCATCGTAATTAACTCTGTAGTAACCTGTAAAGCACAAAATTTTCATTAATTAAAAGTATTACTATTATATCTCAATTTTCAAATTTTTACCCAAGTTGCAAAATTTTCAAAAAGATGGTAAAACTCAGTGGTCAAAAATTCTTTTTAATTTAAAACAAGGATATTTAATGAAGACACATAATCACAAAAAAATGTGAGTTACAAAATGTGAATTATTTGACCAGACGACAAAATTAACAGCTGTTAATTTTAAGTCTTACCGCAAAGTTAAAAAGTCTAAGAAAAAATGTAAAACTTGATAGGCATGAAGTAATTAGGAGGTATTAAGATGGCGATATTAAATATGGAGGGAATTAAGGGTGCTCAACCCCTGACATAACCTCAAACTAAAAAGCAGATTTAAATAAAGAATTTATTAAATTAAATAAATTAAATAAACAATTAAAATCAATTTTAACAAATTTCGAAATATCGAGTTGTACAATTTTCAGAAAAAATTTGTTTGAGCCTAAATTTATTGTCAAATAATAATTATACAACATTTTGTGTTTTTTTCTTTAAACCACCAATTGCAATTTTTATTCAATTTTTACTAGCTTATTTCACTCTTTGAAAGATTCTCTACAAAGTTCGTTGAATTTTTTAAATATTTTTTTGTTTAGAACAAAAATTAGAAATAGAAAATTTAATTTATTTAAAAAATAATATTGTTATTGTTTCGATTTTTGTAAAAAAATATTATTTAACAAAATAAAAAAAACTCTAAAGTGTCCGTCAAAGAACAAATTATTGTTGTTTGATATTTGTTTGTCTATTGTTTATTAAAATTCGATAAAAATTGCAATTGTTAATTTGAAGAAAAAACAGAAAACGTTAAATAATGATTTACATTTTGGCTCGAACTAATTTTTTCCGAAAATTGTACAACTAGATTTTTTGATATTTGTTAAAATTAATTTGGTACCAATAATTTTAATTATATTCAGATTCATTATTTAAAACTGCTGTTAAGTTTGAGATTATGTTACGGAGTTGAGCATCCTTAAGA
This sequence comes from Ganaspis sp. Gsp50, assembly GCA_011057455.1. NCBI lineage: Eukaryota > Metazoa > Arthropoda > Insecta > Hymenoptera > Figitidae > Ganaspis > Ganaspis sp. Gsp50. The sequence goes on along the minus strand of WNHD01013317.1, from coordinate 1,438 downwards.
CTTGATTATTTACAATGTATTTTTAAAAATTATCATACCAGTTTGTTGTTTATTGAAAATAAGCCAATGCTTTGGATCAACAGATAAATTAAGACTAGTTTTAGCAGCTTCGATCCAATTGGTTACATCAGTTTTTTTGAAATCTTCTTCAGCTTTTTCTTGAGAAGCAAAATTGATTGGAATTGTCCAAGTTACATTGGTTAGTTCTTTTGATTGTGGCGGCAAAAATCGTTTTTGCTCGATATCCACTGTTTTTTTGTCATAATTTCTTTTAACAGTAATTATGGGATATCCAGGCTTGTTGACCCAATTATCCATTATATTTTTCAACGACTTATCACCTTTATCAGTCCACTTTTCATTTATATAATCAAACAGCTCATTAGAAGTTGCGTCTTTATTCTCCCTTTAAAAAAAGAAAAAATTAATCATTACACTAATTTCTTGTCATGTTTCTTTTTTATTTTATTAACTTTTTTTTATTAACTCTTTTTTATTAACTTTTTAATTTTTATTAATTTGTTAATAGAGCTGATACCAAATACTATTTTTGTTTCTCTTTTGTTATTATAATATTTTATTTTTGTTATCTTACTTTTTAGTAAGGTAATTTTTTAATCCATCCTTAAATACTTTTTCTGTTAAGAAATGTTTCATCATCCGAATAACACAGGCAGCTGAAACATTACGAAAGAATTTCTTAAACATTTGTAATCAATTATATATTTGCTTCTATGATAATAATAACAGCTGTGAATCATGTAATTGTTCGTGAAGGAAATTTATGATCACACAAATGCATTTTGAATTAGAGCTATATTTTATTGACAAATATTAAACTTTGTTCGGATCTAAGAATTTTATTATTTTCTACTGATAAAAGGCTTAAGATAAGAAAAATAAAGTGCATTGACGTAAAGAAGAAAAAAAACCAAAAGCTGTTTTTTCAATTATTAAACACTAGTACATACATTTCTGGTATGAGATAGAATCAAAAATCTTGGAAATCTCTTTTGGACTTCCAACATCTACATTCATTGCATGAATTTTGTCAATCACATCGAAATTGAATGCAGCGTCTTGTAAACTATTCACAACAAATTGATCCTGCATTTTAAAACTAGTTTCAACCTGTGGAAAATGATCGATGATTATCAAATATTTATTAACGTTTGATTTAGTCTGTGACATTACATTACGGCATTACATTACATTGTATAATGTAATTGTATATAAGCAATTGTTTATGATGTAAAAATGTATTTACTTCGTCAGTAATGATGAATTGGAAAAAAGTGGCGAATCCTTCATTCAACCACAAATCCCTCCACCAATTTGGACCAACTTGATTGCCAAACCATTGATGAGCAAATTCGTGGGCAATTATTCCAGCAACGCTCTGCTTTTTACTAACAGTCGACGTGACGTTGTTGTAAAC
>WNHD01013314.1:0-12579 GCA_011057455.1 Ganaspis sp. Gsp50 | reverse complement strand
TTGAAAATTCGCGGTATAACAATTTTAAACCCATATAATGTCAAATTAATTAATATCAAATTAATTTTGTTTACTGATGTAAGGGCTACAATAAAAAAAAAAATTAATAATTTTATGCTAGATAAAAACATTCAATTTTTGTAAAAGTTGACCTGGAAATTTCTTTAAAATAGTCCTGGAAAAGTCATGGAAATTTAAAATTTGACTTATGTAGCAACCCTGTATATGCAAATTTTAATCAATTAAAGTTCGAATTAATAAAAATTTTGATGAATTAATATTTCAATAGACACAATGTAGTTATTTTGCATGTCATGTATTTTGTCACTTACTTTCGCAAAATAATTCACCTATTTTGAGGAAAACAGATACTGTGATCCCTGTGAATTATTTTTACGTAAAACAATTTGTTAGAGAAATATATCATTTCTTTACACATATACATACTTTACTTTTACTTTATTTCAACTTAAATTAGTACCTTCTTTAATGAAAGGAATTAATGAACTTTCTTCTGCACTACTAAATTATACTTTTTTCTCATTTTCAATTTCGTAAGTAAAGTTGTCGCTATCGAAACCACTAGATTTGAGGTTTAAAAGGTTGATTTGTTCCAAATAATAAAATTGTTATTTTTATAGATTCGGAGGCGGTTTCGGCGGAGGTGGTGGTTATGGAGGAGGCAGAGGAGGTTATGGCGGAGGTTTTGGGGGCAGCGGAGGTGGCGGAGGTTTTGGATTCGGAATGCCTCGTTCTAACCGTGGAGGTTTCAACAGAGGACGGTAAGACTTTTTATAAAATACTAATTCGATATGTATGTCTTTTGTATGTATCCCTTTTATAATAGGATAACAAAGAAAAACAGTCAACATCATTTGTTTAAATAATATTTTCAGAATTGCTCCAGACTCTACATCAAGGCCTATTGTTAATTATAATGACTTGGACCAGTTAGACATGGATATGTAAAATAATTCCAATAAAGTATTATTAAAATAATAAAGCAGTGCGCGAGAAAGTAAGATTTCGTGCTATTAATTAGATTTTGTAACATAATTTGTTTTAAAATTTAATTCAGAATTCTCATGATTTTATCAAAATTGCTGAATTACTTATGAATTAAGTGAGAGAAAAGTTACGGGTAATTTGGATTGTGAGTCATAATTATTTACTGTCTAATAAATTGTTAGCAAAACAAGTAATTTATATTTTACATTATTTTGCTTTGAGATAGACGCTAATTAGAAGTTCGTACGGCGTTGTACATAAAAAAAAACAGCCGGTTAATAAGGGGAACAAATAAACGTGTTTGTTAAGAATCAATCGTTTTTTATTTTCCCACTCCACTGGTATATCCCTGTCCAATTGGTCTTACGTCTTTTATTAAAAGTTAAAAGGTATTAAAAGGTAAAATAAAAGTTCAATAAAAAGTCATATATAAGTCTAGTTATTTAATTTTAACATTTTAAAAGAAAATATCTCAAATGTTCGTAAAATTATCTTTTTTGTTTTTAATTTTCTTTTCTTTATATTGGAAGAAGTTCTTTTCTTTACTTAATTTTTGTTTCCACAAATTTTTCTATAATTTAAAATTTATTTTTTGGTTTTCACAAGAATAAATAAATTTTCTTTTTGTTCCAATTTCAGAGGAGGTGGTGATTTCAGACCAGTTATTCATTATCGGGATCTTGATGCTCCTCGAGAACCAGATGAGTTTTTGTAAAATATTTCCGTTCTAAATCTTTATATTGTTTGAAAAGATTTATATTTTGCGTTTGATATAAGCCGAGTTTGAAAATTTTTCATATACAATAACTGTACATATTTGTAGTTATGCTTTATTCTTTTTTTTTGGAATTGATTTTGAAAAGGCTTATAAGCAGAATTTCAGTTCAAAATAGGAAATTGTTGTATTGCTTTATGACGAGAATAATTAGTTTAAAATGTCAAGGTTCTTTGAGATATGTAGAATAACGTTTTTTTTTTTATTAATTGAAATGTACCTATGAACAAAGTTGTTTTATAGTTTTTTTTTCTTGACAAAAGAACCTTTCGTTTTCTCTTTTTGTTGCATGAAAATAATATCCACGGTTCAAGCTTCATATGTGCTAAAAGGATAGTATTTTCTAAAAAATGTAAAGCAAAAATATTCAATCCTGCATTGGAAACAAATATATTTTCTTTCTTATGAGGATAAAGCATATTTTACATATTATGACTAAAACAGAAAATTACAATTTGAAAAAAGTATGATTTATAATAATTATATGACAATATTTTTTGTTTTTAAACACTTATCGATTTCTTGTATTCATTTTTTTTAAATTTTGTCACAGAAAAATATTTGACAAAATTAAGAATTGATGTTTATAACATAAAATTAAGAATTGTATTCTGCTTTTAAATCTCGGTTTGAATTCTACCGAATAGAATCATTTCCGATTGCAAAATTAGTGAAAATGTATAAGACAGTGGAATATAATAAAATTGGATATAGAAAATTACGGGAGTTTTTATTTACTTAAAGAACATAATTTTCATTGATAATAATTTAATTAATAACTTTTTATTAATAAGTAATTCATTTTTTTTATAATAGTTAATAATAATTACAATATCTGACAATATACATATATTACTTGCGCTTTTCTATTTAAAATACTGTATGTATCGTACAGTCTTTGACAATACGATTATTCTTTTTAAAATTTGTTTTTCATGCACTTTAAAAAAATCTACGTTCGATCTCTGCAAAGTTGCTCGTCAGTTCCATCTCCACAATCGTCGATTCCGTTGCACTTTAAATTCTTTGTGATGCACCTGCCATTCCTGTTAACAGTAAAAATACGAATTTATTTGAATTGTAAACTAGAATAATGAATTTTAAATCTAAATCATTTTCAAATAAGAAAGAAAAAATAGGAAAATAGAAAAATATTTTATTCGTGCGAGTTATTTTTTTCGAATAAAGCTACAAATATTTCGGATAAAACGCATTTTTATTATAGAATGAATAATACTGAATTTGTTGCCAGCAAAAATGTGCAAGAGAAATTTAAATTTAAAAGAGACGTTTGAAAAGAATTACATTTTCGTGCAACAATCTCGTAAAAGAAGTTTGTTAAGGACTTGAGAAATGGTCTGCATGCTTATCTGGTTTCTCTAAAAAATCAACGTTTATCGACAACATTTCATTGCTAAAATGATTTATGACTGCGAGTCCTTTGCCTGTAATAAATTCAAATCCAAATTCGTATTCAACTAGCCCATAAGAAAGCCTCGAGTCCTTTGCGACGCGGTCTCGTCTCAAGCCCGTCATTTCACCTAGGCTTTTATTTGCATAATTATACTTGTAAATATAATATACAATCTAGTGAATGTCAACAAGTCTTCGATTGATTTCTTTCTTCAGATTAACGGCTTTCGTTACGCCCACGATAAACTAAGTATAATTAATAAGGCGTTGACATTAAACAATTTAAGTGTTTTTAATATTTCAACTTTCAGTTTAACAATTTAAAAACAAATATATCATGTCTTATTAAACAAGAATATTATAACTTTATTACTAAAGAAGATCATTATGCCTTTATTATTAAAAAAGACCATTATGCCTTTATTATTAAAAAAGATGCCTTTATTATTAAAAGAGACCATTATGCCTTTATTATCAAAAAGACCATTATACCTTTATCATTAAAAAAAATATTGAAACTTTCCACACGTAATTAAAATCTAAAATCTTCATTCCAAAATCATAGTTTCGATAAAATCTGTATTTATAATTTTACATTTTTACCCAATTTGACATTTTTCTTACTAATTTTGCGAATATTTTCATAATTGCCTATTTTTACCCCATTGGACGAGTTTTTGCTAATTTTGTGACTATTTTCAGATATGAGAAATGAAATGAAATCAGGGTATGGAGATAAGGAGCGATTTTATTTTTAGACCTGAATAGATTACAAATAACAAGGAGGTAACTAGTTTTGAAATGAAGATTTGCTTAAAAGATGTTTAAAAGATCCTGAGCCGATTGAATTTATGCAAACGTGCTCGTTTTACTCACTGGCATGTAAATTCGTGCTTATTACACCGGCCTTGGCATCCGTGCGGCTCATCTGATCCGTCCACACAGTCCCGCAATCCGTCGCAGAAACGTGCCTTCAATATACACTGCCCATCGTTACATGTGAATTCACTTTCCAAAGGACACGCTGAAATCATATAAATTATTTTATCACAGACTTATAAGTCGCGGCTTCATGTTCTACTTTTTAAACTTTTCAAGGCACTTCAAACTCACTGAATCACTTAATTCGATAAGACATTTGAATTCCAAGAGTTGCATATTTTGTTTTTTCAATAATTTAAAACAATCAGTTAAGCGTATTTTCATTGCAACTTATAATCAGAAAAAAGTTTCTTTTGATTTAAATAACAATTACTTTTTTTGACTTCTGATTTGAATCAAAGAAATTTCTGTTTAAATAAAAAAAGGTTTCTTTGAATCGAATAAAATTTCTTTGATTCAAAGAGATCTTTTATTTAAAGAAATTTCTGCATTAAATCAAAGAAATTCTAGTATTTATATGCGATCAAAGAAATATTTTTTTCAATTAAAGGCATACATTTATTTGAAACAAAGAAGAAAGAAAAGTGAAATTTGAATCAAAGATACAAGTTATTTTTTTAAATCAAAAGATATTTTATACAAGTCAAAGAAAGTTATTTCTTTAAATCAAAAGATACTTTTTTCTCAGTGTAGACATTAAAATAAAAACGAAAGAAAAACAAAAAATTAAACTGAAAAGAAAAATCAAAAGGTACAATCGAAGAAGAAGAATATTTAAATTTTTACATTCCCGTCAATAATGAGAAAGTATTGCATTTTTTAAATTATAATTAAAAAATTTTAATTACAGTTTGCGAAATGAGAGTTAAAAAATTATTGAACAGGTCAAAATTGAATGAAACTCGAATTTAGAACGAGCGTGTGACATTTAAATGTTCCGGTTTAGTACTTGACAGAAGATTGCAAAATAGCAAGAGGAACAATTGGATTTGTGGCTAGTTGAACGTAACGTTTAATGAGTTTGTGCCTAGAACTTAATTACTAAACATCGTAAAACTGTAGAAAGTAACGGATAGGTGTGATTCCGAAATGCCACTCACATAATGTGCAGTTTATCTCGTCAGATGCATCCCAGCAATCGATTTTGCCATCGCACTTTCTATCCAAAGGAAGACAGGAAGTCTCATTCCCACACTGGAAGTGCGTGTCCAGATTACACTCTAAAAATAAATTTCATTAATTATCAAACACATGAAGTTTCACTCAATTTTTCACAATCTAATACTGTAATCTTAATTTGGTAAATTCCACTCTCACTTATTAACTTACATCTTAACAATGTACATTTTATTTTTATTTTTCTATGGTAAACGAGTAACGACCGAAAAAAGGACAAAAAATCTACTAAATTAAAAAGTACAAAAGAAATCATTTTTGAAAAGACTTACAAATCATAAATTAAAAAGAATGCGTAAATGTTTAGCTATATTTTATAATATTAGTTATTTTATAATTAGTTAATATTTTTCAAATACAGGTTTAGTTGATTTCAGACAAAAAATAGTCAATTTTGTTTAATTAAAGTTAAGTTTTTAACACGAAGTAGTTTTTAATAAGTATAAATTTAACCTATAAGTTAATAACCTATAAGTTTTCAAATATTTTAGAAATTATTTTACAGATTTTTGTATTTGTGCATTTTGAGCAGTGAGATGTTTTCAGGATCTTGAATTACGTTTTCGTAAACTTTAGGATTATTTGGAGAACGGCAATTTGAAAATAGAAAAAAGTTTAAAAAATGAAAAATAAAAATTGAAGAAATGATTAGAAAAAGTATCTCAGAGGGCTCAGAGGTATTTAGTGGAGAATGAAGTATTGTAGAAAAGGATAAAAAGAGATAATTACAGGAGTCTGAGAAATTAATACAATGAGCAAAGCAGGTGGACGTATTATAAAGAGTCATGAAATTATAAAAGCATTGCTAACTCACCGCAATTGTATTCATCAGAATGATCGTAACAATTCATATGTCCATCGCAAAGTTTGATTAAGGGGATGCAAAGAGTGTTTTTGCATGTCCACTCGTCATCGAGACAGTAGTGTTCAAGATCCATACATCTGCCATAAAGAAACAAAATTAATCCCTTTGTTTAATAAGGCTATATCACTTGTCACTGAATGCTGGAGGGACAACAAAATTTCTCAAAATTAGTAGGTCTTATTTAAACAAATAATTTGATAACATAATAAATTATCGATAAATAATACCAATTCGGTTTAATTACGGGCATAATTACTGGTTGTCAATTGATCATTAAAAATCCAGACGCTTTATAAATCAAACTTTGACAAACATTTCGTCTGCTTTGTTGTCCCTCCAGCTATCTGACGTCACAACTGACACAGCCTAATTATAGTAAAACGGATACAAAATTCATTCATTATTAATCTGGTGTATAAACATCTTTCAATTTCTTTCGATTCAATTAAAATATTAATAACAATTGTTAATAAAAATTATTAATACAATTATTAACAACAATTACTAACAACAATTATTAACAACAATTATTAACAACAATTATTAATGACAACATTATAATGATTTGTTAAAAGTCCAAGTGAGTCCAAGGAAAAATTCTTTAAGGAACACTCACACCTTCGCCAGCCAGCGCTGGAAGAAAGACGGGGCAAGACCCAAGAGGAGCACAAAAGTGTGAGTTTATACCTTTTTATACGTATAAACTCACACTTGTGCGCTCCCCTTGCTCCGTCTTTCTTCCAGCGCTGGCTGGCGAGGGTAAGAGTGTACCTTTAAACAAAAATTAGAAAAAGAAAAAAATGTAGAAAAATGTTTGTAAAAGAATTGTATTATTAAGGAAGTTCTCTTTTAACGTGCCTAGTCAGTGCAGTGTAAGATCAAATTTGAATTTGATTCACTCGGCTTAGCACTCGGTACTAATTTTATGCTTGTCAACGTTGCATATGATTTCCCAATTTCGCTATTTAGTTTAGATGTTTTAATTGTTTATTACATTCAACTTTTTAAAGATAAAATTAAATATGTAATAATAAAAATAAAGTTGCGAAGTTTACAATTTGCCGCCTTATGGGTGAACCACAACCTATAAATCACCTTTAATCTGTCAAAACCTTGCCAACTGAAGCCATCTTATTCTGCTCATTGACAAAATACGGTAATTTTTGTAACAAAGTAATTAATTGCGTCTCTCAAAGATACTGAATAATATTTTTGAAAAGAGATATTTAAACAGTGGATATTTAACTTTTATTTAAAAAATCATTTAAGAAAATTGTCTGTTAAATAAATATATGAGAATTGGTCATGAAAATTCGATTCTCCATAAGACTCCGTGCAAAATATCAAAACACAAAACAATAACTTTTTTCTATCCTAGCCCTCTAAAAATTTAACTACATACTTTTTAGAGCATTTTCTATTAGTATACCAATTAGTTTTATATGAAAAACTGACTGTTAATTCTGTTACCGAGGGAATCTCCTTAAAGTGATAATTTCAATATGTAATTTTATTTTTATGAATCATTCGGCATGTATTTTATTTAACTAGAACTTTTTAATAAAAACTGTACAGGATGAAATCTTTTTATTCAATTTATTTTTTCATCTTTGCTTCATTTAATTAATGATATTAACGAATTTAATTCGTTGACCATTTTCTTATCACTGAAAAAAAAATTTATTTGATTCAAATAACCATTTACTTGTCTATTATCAAATAAATACTTATTTGAACCAAATAATTATTATTTGAACCCAATAATTATTATTTGAACCAAATAAATGGCATTTGAATCAGTTATTTCTGTATTTGAATATCAACTACTGTTCATTAGACTCAAATAATAATTACTTGGTTCAAATAAATATTTATTTGATAATAGACAAGTAAATGGTTATTTGAATTAAATACATTTTTTTTTCAGTGTAATACTATGTTTTTTTTTTGAAAAACAATCATTTGAATAGAGTATTAATTTTCAAATAGAAAAATAATTTTCAAGTAGAATATTATAATTTTCATGTAAAATATTGTTTGAATACATCTTTTTCTAATAAAGAAAACTCTTCTGTTAATGTATAAAACTGTTTTTCGTTTAATTACGTTTCTTCTTTTAATTACAATATATTCTCGTTTAATTACAAAGGTTCATTCTTTCAATCCAATAATTCCACTTTTATTATACTGCAGATTTAACGCTGAAGCTTTTTTATTTCTATAGATTTAATGTTTAAGTTTTTTTATTTCTACAGATTTAATGTTTAAGCTTTTTTATAACTGCAAATTTAATGTTGAAGCTTTTTTATATAACTACAAATTTAATGTTGAAGCTTCTTTACAACTGCAGATTATGTTGAAGCACTTTTTGTCTAAATCTCAAGTTGCAATTTTCTCTAGTCTAAATCTTCTTGGAACACATATTTCTCCTAGTTAATAGTTAAAGCGAGGCACAAGTCATCCTGTTAAATTGATAAAAAGAAACAATATTCAAGCTTGTGAATATTTGCACAAAGCCTACTTTATAATGAAAGCAAAAAGGGCCATAAAAATTATATTTCTCGTAGTACTTTTGTAAAATACTTGAAGTTAGCGGATTGTCTAAGCGACTGAGATCTCTGCCTCATCATAATAAGCATTCCAGAGAATTATTGTGGCAGAAACGACTAACTCTACTATTACGGCATTATATACAGTTTGTGGTTTTCTTTATTGCACAGAAAACAGATGCACAATAAAAACTGTTTTTAAAATGAGACAAAGGGTTCCATTACCTAATAAATATTAAGCAGCTTTTATGTAAATGAAGAAAAACCGTTTTTGACTTATTGATACAAATGCTTTGAAAAAATATGAAAATATAACGATTTTTATATACGTATACGTTAACGTTTTAAGGTCAATGCTTCAGTTGCTGCTGGTTTCCCGTTAAGGGAAAACTGACAGCAACTAATTATTTCCGTTTCCCAATTTGGGACTTTTTCTTGAAATGCAGTAAATTTTATTCAATATGATTATACAGATTGTGGGAAAATTGTGGGACTAATAATATTTTAACACAATATTCTTTAAGAAAAAGTGACAAAAATGGAAAATTTTTAATTTTTTTTCAAGACAGTAAAAATGTTAAACAAAATATGAAATTTAGTAGAATTATAAAACTCATAATAATAAATTTCAAAATAACTGAGTGTCTTTTTTAATTCGAGTCTAAGAAACTGAAAATGTTAATATGATTTTTAATTATAAGCAAAATTGTCAAGCTCTACATTCTATGATTTTGATCCGACGATTAATCGAATCTTTCGCTTGTAAAAACACTACTTAAAAATAGTTGAACTTCTTAAACTCATAGTAAAGAAGAAAATATAGGGGTAATCATTATTAAACTTTATATGTTTTTCTTAAAATTAAAAAGAAAATTCTTTCAGTTACATAAATTGAGAGAAAAGTTGTCTTTATTCAATCAAAAAATGCATTTTATCCAATCTGCTTTATTCTTAGAATCGGGCCTAAAATGAGTATTCTTCATTCAAGAATAATGATTCTTCATTCAAGAATAATGACTCTTTGTTGAAATATTTATTCTTCATTCGAAACTAATGATTCTTCATTCAAAAATAATGACTCTTTGTTACAATATTTATTCTTCATTCGAAAATAATGATTCTTTATTCAAATATTTATTCTTCACTCAAGAATAGTGAATCTTCACTCAAGAATAATGAATCTTCACTCAAGAATAATGATTCTTCATTCAAGAATAATGACTCTTTGTTGAAATATTTATTCTTCATTTGAAACTAATGATTCTTCATTTAAAAATAATGACTCTATTGCAATATTTATTCTTCATTCGAAAATAATGCCTCTTTATTCAAATATTTATTCTTCATTCAAGAATAATGATTCTTCACTCAAGAATAATGATTCTTCATTCAAGAATAATGAATCTTCGAATAATGATTCTGCGTTAAATTATTTATTCTTCATTCAAGAATAATGATTCTTCGTTGAAATATTTATTCTTCATGCAAAAATAATGATTCTTCGTTAAGATATTTATTCTTCATTCAAGAATAATGATTCTTCATTCAAGAATAATGGTTCTTCATTCAAATATTTATTCTTCAATCAAAAATAAATAATCTTTATTCAAACTTTAAAATCCTTGTAATGAGTCGAAAATATTCTGTAAACAAGAATACATTGTAAGTTTATTTTAATTCTTGTTTATTATTTTCTCTCAGTGTAAGTAAAAATTTGTTGATGAAAGATTTCGAAGTTGAAATTAAAAATACCCTAACCACACGATTTTGTTTCTACACCTAATAAATAAAAATCAATTCTTCATACAAAAATTGTAATTGTTTAAGCAATTTACTTACATGATATTAGTAAATTGAAATACTGTTTACAAATAAAAAAAATAAATGGTTTGTAATGATGCCCAGAAAGCTTATAATTGTTTATAAAAAGGTTGATATTGTTTATAGGAAAGTTGCAATTATTTACAAAAATATTGAAATTGTTTGCAAGAGTGAAATTGTTTGCAAGAGTGAAATTGCTTACAAGAATATTGAAATCGTCTCCAAAAATAAGATTGAAATTGTTTAGAGGAAAATTGAAATATTGAAATAGTTTACAAAAAGATTTAAAAAGTTTCCAAAAAGATTTAAATTGTTTACAAGAATATTGTAATTGTTTATACAAGATTGGACTTTTTTAAATGAAAGATTGGATTGTCAAAAAAAAAAATTCTACAGTTTAATATATAGATTTCTAGAAGGCAGTAATTGTTTACAGATGGAAGAGAATGAAGTTTTTTGAGTAAATGTGTAAGTTTCACCTAAAGGCGTCGACGTCTAATCGATGGCACTTTTGTTTATTGATTAAACAAAGACCCGAGCACCCGGTGGGGTCCAGAGGATCCGGTCCAGTTCTACAAATCGGAACTTCCTCTCCAACAAGTGCAACGCAAACCTCTCCTTTGACACAATCGTCACAATGCCTTGTGGTATTCAAATCCAACATTACGGTTGTAGAATACACTTCGGTTTCCGCTTCCGTCTGTTCTTCACTTGCGTCCGGAAACGGGACGCTTGCGTTTAAAAGCACACCTACGGGGAGTGTAGGAACCGCATCAGTCGACACATTCTGCTCATCCATTAGGTGCTCCAGACCGGAAGGAAAGGATGTGAAATTTTCACTCGTTGAAACATTCCGTCCCGACGACCTTAAATATTGTTGAATTATTTGCAGCTTTTGTGGTTCTGAAATTAAAAAAGACATATTTTTTAAACGTGTATATACGAGAAAAATAAACTTATATTAAATTATGTACCCACACAGCACCAGAACCAATCTTTTGGTTGAATTAACAAAACAAGTGGTTAATTTTACCAATTTCTTAATTTTAAAATGTTAGTATAGTAATCACGAGAGTAATCGTTTCGATTTTTTTCTATAGTGGAGAGAATATTGAGAAAATTAAATATACTCCTAAATAAAATTCATTAACGTAAAATCCACGATTTACACTATTTACAGGATCCAAAGAAAATGTTTCTCGTAGTCCGGAAATCTCTTCTGCGAATTTTTTTAGTAGTGTAGAATTTTACTGAATTCCGCGCAGCATGAGAAAGTTAATGGGAGTTTCTTGTACTTCTAATGGAAGTTCAGCAAAAAGTATTGGTTTCAATACTTTAAATACAAAAAATATTGGTTTATTTATTGGAATCCTTTAAAATAAAATTATTGTCTCTCCAAGATGCCTTGCAATGTAAATATAAAATAATCAATTTTATTTACGTAACTTCATTCAAACTTTATATTCATTAAGTTAATTTGTTTGTATATATTAAGTATATCTTTCAAACAATATACAGTATAATAACAATTATTTAGTCAACTTAAAATTAAAGCAAACTAAATTAACTGAAATTAAATTTTTATTTATTCAGTACAACTTGTTTTCACATCTTTTGTTCATTCTTTTTCTTTCTTAATTCTTATTAATTTCTTAATTTTCTTATTAATTATTTCTTATATTTTGTGTAACTCTAAGAGAAGAATTTAATGGGCCCAATGCAATAAATTATAATGTAATATACTTACTAGAACCCATCTTATATAGGTACAGAATAACCATTCCAGAATTCTATAATAACCATTTTATAAGGATATAATATACACGGAAAAAAATGTTTTGTAAAATTCACTAAAACTACTTGCGTCATCTGTGAAATGGGACTTGTGATCTTCACAAACAACTGAGTTTGGGAAATACACAAACCAAATCTGTATTTGCGACAATATGTCAACAGCACGATCAAGAAGACTAAAGCACGAAATGTAGAATGCGAACAGCTGATTTCTTTGCGCATGCGTGGCGCATGCGCATTGCTAAATTTCTTGGGATTGACACAAGCCAGTTTGTGTTTTTCCCAAACCACTTTTG
>WNHD01013308.1:0-13197 GCA_011057455.1 Ganaspis sp. Gsp50 | reverse complement strand
TGGCGCGAATTTTCAAAAAATGAATTATACAATGCATAATCATTATCCATAGAACCTGACGAATTCTACATTTTTTGTTTATATAGAAAGCATTATTTATTAATTTTTTCAGTTTAAATGTTTAACGTCCAGGCAATTATTAAATTTTTGTATTGTTTTTGTTGAAGTTGTTTAAAAGAGCAATCTCCAGACAATAAAAATCCACAAAGTTTTTTTATTATTATATTATTATATTTTTATTTTTTATTATTATTATTATTATTATTAGTCGACGTTTCGCAACACGTTTTTCGATAAAAATCATTTATTTAATACAAATAATTATTGTATTAATATTATTTGCATTCTCCAGACAATAAAAATTCAAAAAGTTGTAATTCGTTCTTTAGTATTATTATTATTATTATTATTATTATTATTATTATTATTATTATTATTAGTCGACGTTTCGCAACACATTTTTCGATAAAAATTACTTATTAAATACAAATATTATTTATTAATACAACTTACTTAATATACTACTAATACAACAAATTTTTGAAATTACACAAATTATTCGATTGAATGGATCGAACGTAAAGAACATTCTTATTACTTTGTTTTCCAAACAGTTTTAAAATACAATACCAGAAGGGAATGACAAAACGCAGCAGTGTTCCGGGGAAAAGAGTATTGTTATTTCAAATGAGATATCGATGTAAAGGCATTGTATTGTTTTGGGTAAATATAGTATCAGAGTTGGAAAAGTAGAAAAGAATGCAAGAAAGTGGAAAAGTCGGAGAAAAAAGAAGGGAATGATTCTTGGGAGAAAAAATCGAAAATTATACGTCTGAGGTTGAGAAAGCGTAAAAGATGTAAGACTTTGGTGTGTGGGAGATGCCGGAGGGAGTTGGCAAATGGTCCACGGATCACTGCCATTGCACAACAATGCACCCTATCACCCTTCCTTCTTATTCCTTACCTTAACGTTACTCGCGGTTTCCAAGCTCCTTTCCCAGAAAACCCACCTCCGTCTTTTCCTAGCGGCTGCAACAACTCACTGAAAACACCAAGTATATATCCAAGCTCTGCTACCAACCAACCACCATCACCACCATTATTACCACCGACCTCCCGTTAGTCTGCTCTTTACCAGTTAGCGCCCCAACTTCACTCTCTCGAGTGCAGAAATAAATGAGAAACACGCATCAAAGTAAGAAAAAAGTACTAAACGGAAATGGAGAATAGGGCAAGAAGGAAAAAGAAAGAAAGCTTTCTCTCTACTGTTATATGAATGTGGCTGCCCGCCCTTTCGTTTGACTAACGTGCACACTGGCAAAAAGTAATTCGTTGCGCTGATGAATACCTTGACAAGAGTCACGAAAATCAACCAAGTGCAGCCCACTGCATTTCTCTTTCTTTATTCCTTTATGAACCCGCAGAAAGCAAAACTCTCCAAATTTCATGCGAACTTTGTTTTAAAAATATCTGGACAGGCTTATTTTCGTATTAAAATTTTCTTTGCGAAAGATGCCTTTGTCGTTGTTTGTCGTTCGCAAAAAATTTAATAGCTTATTTCATTATTAATGAGCTTATTAGTAGCTTATTTTTATTATTAATGAGCTTATTAATAGCTTATTTCATTATTAATGATCTTTTTGTTAATTAATAAGGCATTGTTAATAATTACATTTTTGCTTCACTACTGCACTCAGAAAAATGTTTAAATTGGACAAAAATATTTGTTTGACCTATCATCTATTTAATTATCTATCTATTTACCTATTTATGTAAACTATTCTTTCTTGTTTTATTGAAATGAATATATTTGAATGTAAATGAATCAAATAGATATATTTGAATGTAAATGAATCAAATGGATATATTTGAATGTAAATGAATCAAATAGATATATTTGAATGTAAATGAATCAAATAGATATATTTGAATGTAAATGAATCAAATAGATATATTTGAATGTAAATGAACCAGATAGATATATTTGAATGTAAATGAATCAAATAGAATTTTCCCCTTTCAGTTTAAATATTAAAAATGAATATTAAATAAACAATATAATATCAAAATTATAATAATAAACTGCAATTTTTGAGTGAATTAAAATAAAAATTTAATTATGAAAATTTGTTCCATTCATTAACTAATTTTAAATAGAATTAAATTATGCCCGGACATTAAACGTTTTTAATGAAAGAATTAAAAACCTAAGAAACATGAAGGTCCAAATTAAAAACTTTACTTGATCCTGATTATTAATTCTTAAATCATCATCTTTTATTTGGTTAATAATGTACACATTTAAACAAAATTAAAGATAGTGATTTAAAAAATTTTTAATTGGAATTTTGTTCCATTTGTATCAAAATTTCCATAAATTTAATAGAAATGTTAATTTGCTCGTGATTCACGATTCAATGCACATTCGCACGACACTGATGACGATGCGTGGTTATGACTGGTTGTGACACGAATCTCATCTAACCTCTCGTATTGTGTTGGTGTGCATTCTTCTATTTAACGCACGTGCTTATATGAAACAACTAAGTCAGCTATTCAAAACTACAATTCATTGGAGTTCAATAAAAGGACATCAAAATGACATAATTTTTTGTTATTTGTCCTATAGATTATTTTTTGCTCTCCACTATACATTCTCAAAAAAGCCTGAACTTAATTTTACTACAGCTACTACAGCAAATACATACTACTATTACAGCAAACTCGTCAGTTTGAACGAATGCTTATCAACGTATAATATGGCGCTATTTTGCTTATAAACGGTAAGGAAGATTTAAAACCAGACAGTAGAGAAAGCTACTATACAGTCAGACCAATGCGGAAAGAAAGATTTTAAACGAGGCAGTAAAAAAAACAAACATAGTCAGACCAATGTCGTAAGAAATATTCAAAATCAGACAGTAGAGAAAGCGATTATAGTCAGACTAACGGAGTAAGATAAAATTAAAAAGTAGAAAAAGCAAAAATAATCAGACCGACGCAGTAAGACAAAATTAAAAGTAGAAAAATCCAACATAGTCAGACGAACACAGTAAGAGAGATTTACAGTCAGGCAGTAGAAAAAGTAAACATAGTCAGCCCAATGTAATAGGAGATATTAAACCAGAAAGTAGAAAAACCAAATATAGTCAGACCGAAAGAAGATTTTAAGGAATTCCGGAAAGAAAGATTTTAAAGTCAGTAGAAATAGCTAGAATAGTCAGACCAATGCAGAAAGAAAGATTTAAAACCAGTCAGAAGAAGTAGCTAGAAGAGTCAGACCAATGCAGAAAGAAAGATTTAAAACCAGGCAGTAGAAAAAGCTAGAACAGTCAGACCAAGGCAGAAGGTTTAAAATAAAACAGTAAAGAAAGCAAAAATTGTCAGGCAAAATGAAGAATTAGTTTGCTTTTTCTACTATTTTATTTTAAATCTTTTTTGTATAGTTAGTCTGACATTGTTTGCTTTTTCCACTAAATAAAAAAATCCACTAAATAAAATAAATCATTCTTACTTCGTCGGTCTGACTATATTTGCTTTTTCTACTCTATATATAAAATATCTCTTATTGCGTTAGGCTGACTATGTTTGCTTTCTCTACTGTCCGACTTTAGATCTTTCTTACTGCATTGGTCTGACTATATTTTGAATGTTTCGTTGGTCTGACTATGTTTGCTTTTTCTACTGTTTTATTTTGAACGTTTCGTTAGTCTGATTATGTTTGCTTTTTCTACTGTTTTATGTTGAACGTTTCGTTAGTCTGACTATGTTTGCTTTTTCTACTGTCTTATTTTGAATGTTTCGTTGGTCTGACTATGTTTGCTTTTTCTACTGTTTTATTTTGAACGTTTCGTTAGTCTGACTATGTTTGCTTTTTCTACTGTTTTATTTTGAATATTTCGTTGGTCTGACCATGCCTGATTTTTCGACTGTCTGGCTTGAAATCTTTCCTAATAGATATAAATATATCAAGAAATTAATATACACAAACAAACTTAATTAAATTAATTAAATTCGTGATCTTAATTACAAAGTGAAATTGTCAAAAAATATTAATCTAGCAGTTGATTAATAGCTATTGTGGAAGTTAAATTAACTAGTTCCATCTCTTTAAATAGAAGCTCATAAGTAGTAAAACACCATGGTCTGACTAGATACTGGTTTCACTACTGATCTCATACGTTTACTCTCAAACTGTTTTTCATCGACTTCACATTTATTCATATTTGCTTGCATTTAAAAAATCATTTAAAATATCAAATAAAAAAAATCATTTAAAATATCAAATAAAAAAAACCATTTAAAATATCAAATAAAAAAAATCATTTAAAATATCAAATAAAAAAAACCATTTAAAATATCAAATAAAAAAAACAATTTAATAATAATCATTTAAAAATGCAACATTTCTTCCTTTATTGGTTTTTTTACCTCATTTTAAATAAAATAAACCGAAAATGAAGTTCCGTCTATATTTTAAAACAGTTTTTTAATTCTAAAATTCTCTTTTTTTAATTTTTTTATTCTAAAGTTCAAAAAGCAGTTTATTAAAAATGTAGGTACAAGATGGCAGAAACAAGTTTTGAAAAAAATTTTATTATCCTTATACTTTTATGTATATCGAAACATGGCAAGTTTGTTCATAAATAAGTTGACGGCATCACATGAAAATTTTTCCAAGAAATAAGATCTAGAGAAGATTTATGTGGCAGCTGTACATTAAGCTATTTCGCTGAGATGTTACACGTAACATTCTTGCAATGCGCGTATTTTACGTATATATATATACGTGCGTATAATGGGAAAGAAGCTAAAAGACTTTGCGGCAGGGAAGAGAGAAGTTTGTTAGACAACAGTATTACGTGAGGGTTGGTGCATAGACACGGATAGAGATATATTGATGTGTAGCCAGAGATTACTACTACTGTATTTCTGGCTGACGAGAAACTCCTGCTACTACTGCGGTTTGTTGAGGTATTTCAGCAAGTCGATTCTGATTGTAGATGTATTGCGCGACTGAAAAGTTTGATTCTGGATATAAAGTGAACTGAAAATTCAACGTATAAATCCCTCTGATGTATTTTGAAAGGACTTTCCTATTTCATATTAAGACATTTTATTGGAAATATTGACTTTTCGGATCAGATTTTGTATTATTTTTATCATCTAAAGTTGCGTTTTTATTGATAATCTTGTGTAATTGGTAATCTTTGTATCTTTCAGGACATTATTAGAATTTGTAGTAAAAATCGTTTTTGCTGCAAAAAAGTGCATTTTGCTCAGTAAGGTGTGTCAATAAAAGTCCTGTGCGAGCTTTTTTCATAAATCAAGCAAGAAACGACTCGCCCATTACGCGAGAAACGCAACCGTGAGGCGGAACCAACTCTGGAAGGCACCACTTTGTAAATCAAAATTTGTTCATACAATTTTTTTCAACAATATTAAGCATTTTTTTTATAAATATTAAGCATTAGCCATTTAGTTTTGAAAACATTAACCATTAGTATCTATTGTTTAAAAAATTAACCATTAGCACCTATTTTTAAAAACATTAACCATTATTCATCTATTTTTTATAATATTCATCATTAATCAATAGTTTTTGTCAATTTTTTATTATAAATGAGCGAAACAAAACAGTTCGATAAACGTCCAAGATCATGTATTTTTTCAAGATGAAATATCATTCAGAACACTTTATTAACCTTTTATAAACAAAGCAATGGCTTTTTATACTAAAAAACAATATTCTTCACTGAAAAATCTTAACTTCATTTCAAAATCGTCCCTTCATTTGACAAACACTACACTTCTCTAGATCAATATGAAATTTAACAGAACACGTGCATCAGTTTTCTTTTTTTTAAAAGAACAGTCATTTCTCACGTATTTGCAAATTTGACTGTGTTCCTGAATTTTTTTTTGAATTTTCTTTTTTTGATTTAATTACGTATAAGAAAAGCCAAAATTTTGTTTATATTGGAAACACTACACTTCTCTAGATCAACATGAAATTTAACAAAAAGCGTACATCAATTTTAATTTTTTCAAAATGAGAATCATGTCTCACGTATTTTCAAATTTGACTGTGTTCCTGAGATTTTTTTTGAATTTTCTTTTTTTTATTTCATTACTTATAAAAAACCCAAAATCTTGTTTGTACAAGAATCACTACACTTCTCTGGATCAATGTGAAATTCAACAAAAAGCGTGCAACACTTCTCTTTTTTATAAAAGAAGAATCATGTCTCATGTATTTGCAAATTTGACTGTGTTCCTGAAAGTTTTATTGAATTTTCTTTTTTCGATTTCATTACGTATAAGAGAAGCCAAATCGTTATTTATATTAGAAACACTACACTTCTCTGGATCCATATGAAATTTAACAAAAAGCGTACATCAATTTTCATTTTTTCAAAATGCGAATCATGTTTCACGTATTTTCAAATTTGACTGTGTTCCTGAAATTTTTTTTGAATTTTCTTTTTTTGATTTGATTACGTATAAGAAACGCCGAAATTTTATTTATATTAGAAATACTACACTTCTCTAGATCAATATGAAATTTAACAAAAAGCGTACATCAATTTTGAAATTTCATTTGAATTTTCATTTTTTGATTTGATTGCGTATAAGAAAAGCAAAAATTTTGTTTATATTAGAAACACTACACTTCTCTAGATCAATATGAAATTTAACAAAAAGCGTACATCAATTTTCATTTTTTCAAAATGAGAATCATGTCTCACGTATTTTCAAGTTTGACTGTGTTCCTGAGATTTTTTTTGAATTTTCTTTTTTTCATTTTATTTTACGTATTTTCAAATTTGACTGTGTTCCTGAAATTTCTTTTGAATTTTTTTTTTATTTGATTACGTATAAGAAAAGCCGAAATTTTCTTTATGTTAGAAACACTACACTTCTCTGGATCAATATGAAATTTAACAAAAAGCGTACTTCAATTTTCATTTTTTCAAAATGAGAATCATGTGTCAAGTATCTTCAAATTTGACTGTGTTCCTGAAATTTCTTTTGAATTTTCTTTTTTGTATTTGATCACGTATAAGAAAAGCCTAATCTTAATTTATATTAGAAACGCTACACTTCTCTGGATCAATATGAAATTTAACAAAAAGGTATATCAATTTTCATTTTTAAAAAGAAGAATCATGTCTCAGGTATTTACAAATTTGACTGTGTTCCTAAATTTTTTTTTGAATTTTCTTTTTTTGTTTCGATTACGTACAATAAAAGCCAAAATTTTATTTATATTAGAAACTCTACACTTCTATGGATCAGTTTGAATTTTCACAAAACCTACTTAATGCCATCTAAAAAGCTTAAATTCGAAGTTTGAAGTAAATGTCCAGAGGTATGTGTGTTTGTTTTCATGTGTGTGGTCGTTCTTTTGTGGACTCTCTATCTTCAGAACGCTTTGACCGAATATAATGAAATTTGACACAGTTTTTCACTCTTAGAAATCAAGAAACAGACGCAAGGAATTTTAGAAATAATCAATAAAAAAATTTTGAGATCGTTTTTGCTTCTAAAAATACTGTTTTTTAAAGAAAATTTTTTCCCTAATAAAAAAGTAAATTTTACAAAATTGTACAAAAAACTGATAGAATAAATGACAATTTTGTCAAATTTTTGACATTTAAATTTGTTTTTTTATGAAACTTTTAAAATTGTTATTTTTAAGCAATAGTTCCTTTGGAAAAAATCTTCTAGAATGAAAAACGAATTGATTGAGCTATATAAAGTATGTATTTTTTACCAAAAATTGATAGATTTAATAACAATTAAATCTATGAGGAAGCAAAATGTTCATAAATGAACCTAATTTTCCACTAGTTTATAATTGTTAGTGTGTAAATTTTTTTGATGTATTGCTAATCTTTTTTTAATAAATGTATCAATAATTATTTTTGGATAGTCGTTGTGAAATAGAATATGTTCAATACTATTTAGATTTTCTTTATGAAACTGTTTATCAGCCTTGTCAACAAGATTATGTATAATAGCGACCTTTTGTGAAAATGGATCTTTTGAGTTAAAGTTCAATATACGTCCCGAAAAAGTAGGTTTTTTATACCAATCTGTGATCAGCTGGTTATCACTGCGTATAAGAGAGATGTCAAGAAAATTAATTTGTTTATTTTTTTCAATTTCATAAGTAAATTGTAAATAGTAAGTAAGTAAATAAAAGTAAAAAATAAATAAAATAAAAAAAAACAAATCATATTTGTTAAAAACATCCAAAATTTCATTAATTTTATTTTTTGGTATGCAGGTAATGCTATCATCTACATATCTATAATAAAATATCGGTTTGAAAGACAATCGATTGAGACAATGAATCTCCAAATCATCCACGACCATATTAGCAAATAACCCAGAGATCGAGGATCCCATTGGTGTGCCGAATATTTGTTGATAATATTGGTCATTGAACTTGAAGAAAGTGTTATTATTTTAATTATATTAATGAAACTTCAAGAAACAATCACTAATGATTGTGCGGGCCATTTCGACAAGTCACGGTGTATATATTAAATGTCCCTTATCGTAGAAGAGACAGATTTTTGCAGCGGACCAGCAGGAAATGTGAGACCCAGTGGGAAATAAATTCCGGTCATACAACATAATGTAAGAGGTAGGAACATCTAAATCTTCGTTAGGATGGTGCGCAATGCGGGACACAAGCTGGAAAAAGGCGAACAATAAGAAAGACATGTACAGCGCGAGTGCCAAGTAAAACTCAGCAAAAGTATGGCGAAAATAGGAAAGCCACGTAACCACAGAGTCAGCCCCTTTATCTTCACAGGCGTGATAACGTCGACGTTGCATTTTGCATGCTAGACAGGTACTAGGTAGGCTGCTCCAGCTGCCGTCTTCCATTTCCGCCTAGTTTTGTCTTTCTCTGTCTTTGTCTAGCCTCTTAGCTCCTATCTTGCATCTCTCTCGGGGGAAATATTCGTCCTTTTATATATATAAGGTTCACTGTTCTCGACCTACTAGTATCTTCTCTTTGCCTTTCACCTCTCAATGCTCAGCCAGCACGTTAATCTACCTAAGAACTTCCTGACGTAGGATCGTAAAGGTTCATCAATTATTAAGCCCTCCATAAGAGTGACTAGCTACCTTGGGAGCGATAGCATATTCCCTCGTCTTATCCTGAAAACTATCTCGATTTTTCGATTAACACAAAATGTTACTCTCCGCCTTTACAACCGTAAGAGAATTATAATGCTTTTACCATCAATAAACTTAAAATCGTGTTCTACATTTTTCAGTCCTGTGCAAACTGTATGGAAAACAAATCCTATATGTTCTCATTATTCATGAGAATGTAAAAGTACACGTGCAGTAAAATTGCATGTGTTTAATTTTACACTATGAAATTGTATACAAGTTAAATTTAATTTTGCGCTCGAGTTTGTGCAAATTAGTAATGCTATTATATTTTTATATTTGATCTGATTATTATATAAATTGAGAACAAAGAATGAAAAACAATATTTTGTTTCTTGATCGTTTTTGTTTTAATTGTTGTGCATTAGACTATCATTTATTTCTCTATCTATTTATTACTTATTATTTATTACTATCTATTTATTATATTTACCGTGCGTATATATTAAAAACTTACGTAAGTAACAATACTAGCATTGTTGTTTATGTAAGTTCTTATTTCGTATACGGCAGTTTACATATTATATATTTTATTACTACATTAACGAGTATTTAACATATAGTTTGTATTATCTGATCCGAGAAAGGGACCTAAGATGACAAATTGCAATTTTATAACATAAAAAAAGCGTACGCTCTATCAGATTTTGTAAAAATCGATGACAAAAGAAAATGATAGCTTTTAACCCCAAATTGAGAAATAGTTTTTATCTGCACCAATTTTATCTTTAAATAACATACTTCAGACCGCTTTAAATGCAATTCAAAAACGACCATAAACTAGTGGAAAATTATGTTTAATTCATGAACATTTTGGCTTCTTCATAGAGAAAAAAATTTAACTATCAGAAAAAATGAAACAGTGACATCTCAATCATTTTTATAGTACATAATCTCTTTATTAATACCTATCGATTCGTTTTTTAGTATGAAAACTTTCCCCCAAAGAAATTATCATTAAATAATGACAATTTCAAAAGTTATATGTATCTTAAAATGGAATATTATAGATGTAAACAATGCTTCCCTATGAGGAAGCAAAAATGATTAAAATGTGACCTTTTTACATAAAATTTTAGAGGAATATATATTCTACATAGGTAAATTTATTTTTTCTAATGTAGCAAATTTTTCCTACCGAAATTACCATTAAAAAAAGAAAATTTTAAAAGTTATACAAAAAAATGTGATTTTGTCAAAATTCGTACAAAATTATCATTTTACCAATTCTTGGTAAAATATATACTTTATATATGTCAATCGATTCGTCTCGATGCAAGGAATCGAATTTTTGCACTCATAAACTAAAGTTTTTATTAGAGAAAAAGTTTTGTGTAAAAAAACTTATTTTTTAAACAAAAAATGTGCTAAAAAATTGTTTAGTGGGTATTTATAAAAATCCCTAGGTGTTTTTTATGAGTGTATTTTTATGAGTGTATTAACTCCACCAAATTTCATTAAAATCGGTCAAAGTGTTCGAGATATCGAGTCGACAAAGAAGGCGTGACAAAAATTCGCACACACACAAACATCTGGACAATGGTTTCAAACTTCGTTTTTCTACTTTTTTAGATGAAAATGAGTTTAGACCATTTTTGGATAATCAAAAATCGGTACAATTACAAGCTTCCCTGTGAAGCAAAAAAAGGCAAAAAAAACCAAGAAAAAACCAAAAAAAAGCAAAAAAAAAAGCAAAACCTATCTGCATTAAATTTTTGCACATTTTATTTCTGTGGATACATAAATTGTTATTACATAAAAATATTCAATGAAAATTAATTTTGATTTCGTGTGTATTTACGAAAGTGTACGTAAGTACATGTAAGTTATTTGCACAAAGTGAATTTTGTAGCGTAGATTATGAAAATTAATGTTGATTTCATGTTTTTTTTTAAGGTGAATTTACTTGCGTAGGATTGAAGCGTGTACTAAATAAAAACTAAATAAACGTAAATAAAAATCGTAAAATTTATTTTGTGTACAGTTTAAATGTGTACAATTTCAACCATACACAGTTTTAAAAATAAAATTTAATTCCTATTCAGTTTCACGGTATATACAATTGTCTCGTGTGCAGTTTATTTATGTGCAATTTTCTTTTCATCGCTTTACCTTTTTTACCTTTTTTACTATTTTTAACTTTCCGTCCCTTGCTTAAATGGGCAACAAATTTTTAACGCTTTCAATTTCGTGTCTTTCTGTGTCAATAAGTGAACGCTTTCCGGCATCATCAACCTGGTTTTATATTTAAAATGCATTTAACAAATACTGTGAATGTATTATTAGTATATTATTATTTTGTTACTGCATTGTTATTACTATATATTCTTTCGACGTATATATTATATTATTCTTTTGACAATAGATTTTCCGGGAATAATTCATAGATTATTATTTCAATGGGAACCAATGTTTTCTTCTTTTGTTATACCAATTCAAAAGTATCCTATTTTAGATAAAAGATGTTATACTAAAATACCTAAATTACCTAAATATTGTTAATATTTGTTACCTAAATTCAATTTGTACTTTAATTACATTCTCATCAATAATGAGAGTGTATTCAAAATGTGCGATTTTTGTTTAGTTTATCGTTTGTAAATTTCGATTATGAGTATTCTCATTGTTATTTTGTTTCTCAATGCTTCTTTTTCTTTTTTTGATAAATTGCTCTCTTTGTTCTTTTTGCTCCATTCAGTCTCCTCTTTGAAAGAGATTGTGCTTCATAAAAGTAATAATTGTGATTCTTTGGAGTAATAATTTTCCTTGATCGAATAAGTTAACGTTAATTCACAATTCATGCAATGTTAATAAAACAATCAGATAAATTATCATGCAATGTTAATTGAAAATCATTCCAGAAAATAAAGTAATTTACAAGGCATTGATGATTTCACAGAGTTTGTACAGAACTAAAAGAATGAACGTCTTTACAAAATGGCACTTACGAACACTTTAAAATTCCATTTACAAACACTTTAAAATTCCACTTACGAACACTTTAAAATTCCACTTACGAACACTTTAAAATGCCACTTTCTTTATTACACAGCCCCACAAAATAAAATATTTTTTCCTTCGAAAGACCAAACTAGTCATTTCTTAGATATTTCGGGTCGCTGAATCCGAATCCGAGGTCGAAATTTAAAATTTACATCGCGTTTTCTTTCTAGCGTCAAAAAACTAGAAATTGAAGTTTAAATTGTTGCAGAATTTGTAAACACTATGTAAATAATGAGAAGCTTACATTAATGTAATCTTTGAAGTAATACCTTTAATTTAAGCCCAGAAAACTGAAAAAATATTCAGTGGTTCCCGAGATATGAATCAAAACGTCCGCGCATGTAAATCGGCCGAGCGTTAACAGCCATCACTTTCATGGCTAAAATCTCAGTTTGGCCGATTTACATGCGCAGGCGTTTGGAGTCATATTTCGGGAACCACTCAATACTTTTTAAGTTTTCTGGGCTTAAATTAAAGGTAACACTTAAAAGATTACATTCGTCTGGGTTTTACATTTTTAATATAATTTTTACAAATTCTACAACAATTTAAACTTCAATTTCTTGTTTTTTGAGGCTAGAAAGAAAACGCGATGCAATTTTTCAATTCTGACTTCGGATTCGGATTCAGCGAGTCGAAATACCTCAGGAATGACTAGTCTCGTCTGTCGGACAAAAATTAATTTTATTTTGTATTTTATTTAAAAAATATTTTATTATTTATTGCTTCCTCATACAGGAAGTTCTGTTTTACTCCCAAAAAATTCGATTTTGAGTTATCATCATTTCTCGACTTTTCTCGACCTCAGGAACTCAGAAAACATGTTTTTGACGACATGTCCGTGTGTATGTTATATCAGTTTGAACCCGATGGATCAATTATAAGTATCTATATTTTTTTCGCATTTTAAAATTTCGAAAAAATCGTTTTTTAAAAAT
This sequence comes from Ganaspis sp. Gsp50, assembly GCA_011057455.1. Classification (NCBI taxonomy): domain Eukaryota; kingdom Metazoa; phylum Arthropoda; class Insecta; order Hymenoptera; family Figitidae; genus Ganaspis; species Ganaspis sp. Gsp50. The sequence continues at coordinate 61 of WNHD01013308.1, read as the reverse complement.
ATTTTTTGCATTTTTATGAAAAGTTAAAATTTAAATATTTTATCTGTTTTTAACTTTAAAA
>WNHD01013299.1:0-11013 GCA_011057455.1 Ganaspis sp. Gsp50 | reverse complement strand
ATGACTGTTCCTTCAGGAATATTTTTCGATATTAAAAAAAGAATTGATTTGTATAATGTTAAATTTTTAATTAATCTTAATTACCAAAAATTTATGAAAAAGGTGTCAATGTTACTTTTTTTAAATTTTAAACTTTTTTCTCTATGAGGAAGCAAAATGTTCATGAAATGAACATAATTTTCCACTAGTAATTATTGTTATTATTATTATTATTATTATTATTATTATTATTACTATTATTATTATTATTATCATCATTATCATCATCATTATCATTTTCATTATTACTATTACACTACTGGAAAAAGTTTGTTTAAATCGAACAAACAAATGCTTATTTAATTCAAACAAATATTTGCTTAATTTGAAAAAATGTTGTTCAGTTTAAACAAATAATTTGTTGCAAACGTTACTTTTGTTTTTTAGTTTGTTTGGATCTAACATAAATTTGGTTGAATTCAACAAATACTTATCTAGATTAAATGTATGACTATATGTCAAATAAATATTTATTTGATTTAAGCAAACATTTTTCTAAAAGTATATTATTATCATTATGTACCTATTTTTAAAACAAAGATGAATATTTATTCTAGGAATTTATTCTATGTAACATATTTAACATTATTCAGAAATGAAATAAATATTTTCGAAACGTTTAAAAGGTTTCGTAAAATTTTCTTTTACTTTGAAAGTTCCATAAATAATAAACTTTTACAGAGAAAGTTAAAAATCACTTTTTAACGAAAATCCTATAGTGTTTCTTAACATAATTTATTTCCTCATTTATTCTAATCAAGTTGATGTAAAAAACACATTTATCAAAAAGTCTTAACATTTATACAACTATAACGAGTTCCGTATTTATTTTATCGTATAATCTATGTACAAAAAACGTTATCACAATAATCTATGTTTTTATTTACATATCATATAGTTTCGAAAATTGTTTCATTTCAAATCAAACATATAGGTATTTCATTGTAACAAATCAAAAATCATTTTAATCATCAAATTTAAATCATTGTAGCATTCTTTTTAAAATGAGTTTAAACTACAAATTCGTATATAAATTCAATTAGTCTAGATGAAACTTAACAGACTTGTCAGAACTAGATTTAAATCCTATCGATTTTCAGCCTACCATAAAGTTTTTTCGCACAGGAAAATATTGTTCTTTGCAAGGGGAAACCACTTACAAACGCGCCTCTTAACACAAGATAATAAATCTCCCTTTGACGTGATTCATTTACGATTCTTCGTCCAAAAGATGCTATGGCGCTAACCCTTTTTCTTACATAACAACTGTAACGACTTTTGTCAATTTTCCCAACCATTTTTTTTCCTTGACATTAAAATTCTTCTTTGAAAAAATATTATTTTCTTTGCCTTTGTTTTTCATCAAGAATAATTTTGATGCTTTTTATCATTTAAAAGACAACTTTTTGTATAAATGGATCTTTTCTTTTTTCTATTTCCTCTTTTTTATTTGCCTTTTTCTATTTCCTCTTTTGTATTTCTTTCCGCTTTTTCCATTTCTCATTCTTTATTTATATCTTTCAAAATCTTTAAGCGACCATTAATCTTTATTAATAATGAGAAAGACTCGAGGCTTGATACTATTTGAATTTCTTCACATATGTGTACATGATTCGCACGTATGTAAAGATAAGAGTTTAAGTACTAAAATAAATAATGTTTGCAGCAATATAAAACGAAGATCGAAAAATTTGATTTACTGTGAGATTATAACTACTTGCTAACTTGATCAGATTTCTCTGTGTCGTAAAATATTCGAATGAGTTTTCAAAATATTTTTATTGTCCGATGGCAATTATCGTTTCAAAAATCGCCAACTCGTTTCAACCGTTTGCAATGAGCCATGGCACATACAAGGGTCCAACTTACATCTCTCATTTATTTGTAATGAATGCAACCAACAAGATCTTGTACCTATACAGGGTGATACTTAATATCCTTAGACGAATAATTAACAACAACCCTTGCAGAATATACGAATTGCGTATGTAGGAAGCGCGCTCTATTACATGTTCATTGCTCACGAATCTCAAAATCATCAATCAGGATTCATTACATCATGAATCAGATATCATGATATCGTGGTAATCATAAATCAGAAAATTATAAACTGAGAGGTTTTATTACACTTCTATATATTCACAAAAACAAAATCTCAAGCGTCTCTTTTGGTACAATACATTTTGAGCATTTAATTTACTTACTTTTTGGACCATTTTGTGTTTCAGAGACAAAAATATCTGAAATTGAAGTATTTGGAATAGGATAGGAATAATGCCTAAAACACCAACTTTTAAAGTGATTCATTGTTTACAGAAGAGCTGTAATTGCAGGAAGAAGTAGTAAAATTTAGATGAGGTTAATATATGCATTTTCATTGAATTACTTTGCGGATATTTATGCTATTGAACACCCTGTACATTTTGTGTTACATCTGGAGAACCGAAGTTACCCAGTTACACCCTTAACCCCTGGCGAGACCTGCAGTAACTTCTGAATGACATTCCATATATTCAAGTGTTTTACGGCTGTTTTTACTGCATAGCCAGTTTGGTCCATTACAGCCTTCAAAGTCACGATTCACAGGTTATATATGCCCCATTAAACAGAGATTTTTTCATATATGAACCATATGAAGATGAAGGCGCCATATACTTACAAATACAACATATCGTCGCATTTCTTAATATATTTAATTTCCCGAAGGAAGTTTCCTTAATTTGCTTCTCTCTATTTTATAAAAATTCTGAGAGGATTCTTGTTTCTGAGCACAAAGCGAGTTATGCTTTTTTTTTGTTCAAATTGGGTTAGAGTAAATGTATGAGTGTTTTGGGGTAAATGATTTTGTATTAATATAGACTAATTTTTAGTCTATCTAGTCTCATTTTGGACCAAGCTAGTCTCATTTTGAACCAAACTAGTCCCATTTTGAATCAAGCTAGTCTCATTTTGAATCAAACTAATCTTATTCTGAATCGAGCTAGGCTAATTTTGAATCAAGCTCAATTTATGCTTTTTTCTACAATGAATGATTTTCTTATTCATCAAGGTTTTTTATTTAAAAATAATTCGTTAAATTAAGGTTAGTAAAAAATTCTCCTAATGTTGCTAAACGTAACAAATTTCCGTCTGTTCCTGATTTCCATTTTTTTATGATAAATTGTAGAAAAAATCGGTACAGATGTTATCTCGAAAGTGGCATTCTTTAATTCTGTGAGCATCAGATGAGCTTGGAATGAAAAAAGAATGTAATTAATTAATTAACGAATTTTAGACGGTTTTCTTCTCACCTTGCTCGTTAAAATTTCACTTTTATCACAATTATCACGTCGTTAATTTATGCGTGCCTCGAGTCACACAGTGACACTTTTTTTCCCTCTCTTGTCAAAGCTTGCCGCGAGAACGGAATTCATGTTCATTGTATGGTGAGAGAGAAGTTCGCAAATAAATCCCGAGAATTTACCCTTGGAAAGTCAGTTAGTTTAAATCACCCTCTGCACAAGCTGCGAGATCTCGGTAATTTGTTTATGGCTTACAGGAGTCAGAGCCATCGACAAATTAACATATACACAAACATTCTTATTTAACAACACATTAAACGATATTTATTCCCTTTATGTTTTCACAACATTACTGCCAACACGCTCAACAATTTTTCATGTCTTAATTTAATTTTCAAACATCAAATTTAGTAGGTACATAATGTGTACTATATTTCTTGTAGAGATGTTTCTTAGAGGTGGATACGAGCTTGTTAAATATTTTATATTGAAAGTAAGTTGTTACACGAGTATATAAGAATAATTTATTGGTTGTTTTGTTTCTTTATTTACGCGTGAAAAATATGCTTTTAATGTGGTTTGATTTTACGCATATATGAATCGTTATGTTTCATTGGAAACTTTATTCCATATTGGAAGCTTTATTCCATTGGAAGCTTTATTCCATTGGAAGCTTTAATCCATTGGAAGCTTTAATCCATTGGAAGCTTTTCTCCATTGGAAGCTTTACTCCATTGGAAGCTTTAATCCATTAAAAGCTTTAATCCATTAAAAGCTTTATTCAATTAGAAGCTTATTTAAATTGAAGTTATATTCGAATGAAAGTTATAGCCCAATGAAATTTATATTGTATTTCCGCTTATGATGTGAACGAGTCACAGATCAAGGATTTAATTATTCATTCAATTGATTCTTAATAGTGCATTATTGCAGAAATATAGTTACGTGAGTTATATTTTTCTCGAGACTTTTATTTTAAGAGACACATTCTTTTATGGGTTTATTATTTGTTTATTATATATTTTTTATATTAATTTTCTATTTTCTGCGTCATCAAAGTTTGTTTTTAATTACCAAGATACTCATCTCTGGATTTGAATGAGTAAAAATCTACTTATAGCTGAAGTATCTAAAATATTAGTAAAAATAAGCTTAAATAGCTGAGCTATACTAACTCAATTAGTTAACTTCTTTTGACAGTAGTCATTTTCTACTATAAAAATTAGGTGACTTTTAATAAAACTTAGTAGATATAATAATAGATATCATTCTTGATATATATTCCCATATTCGATATTATCAGTATAAGGAAATTTTTTTCAAATAATACTACAGAATTTATAAAAAAAATTCAGCATCAGTCAGAAGTATTCTTAAAATTCTTAAATATTTGGAAATATTCTTAAATATTCTGGAGTACTCTGTAATAATATCAATATTTTTTACATAGTTTTTAGTTATGGAATTGAGAGACATTGTATTTTAAGTCTTTTTCAAGGGCTGCGTCTTATATTTTGAATATTATATATTCCTAAGTATTTACAAATATTTCCATGATATTTTTTGAGAATATATTCTTCGTACAGGCTTAACTATTTATATAGGACTATAAGAGTTGACGACCCCTTAGAATTAATAAATTTTGATTAATTGAACAGCACCAAATCGTTTATTGAATGAATTAGTATATAACCATATTGACACTCTTTTTTTTCAATAATGATACATAATTGGCATTAGAGAACTACAAATTCATTTTGTAAAATTTACTAATGTATATTTAGTTTAGAGTTACTAAATGGATTTGCAGTTTTCTACTATATGACAATTAGTCAATATTGACTAAAAATTAGTCAAAACGGTTTTACTAATGGACTCAATATATAATTCGGTGTTGTTCAATTAGTCAAAAGTAACTAATTTAAATTTATAGAATAAACAAAATTAATTATAAAACTAAATAGCTACAGGATAAAATAAAAATAATATGAAAAAAAGAGGACAAAAAAGGATCTAATTGAAGGTTGAAAAATCGAAATGAGTGTAATAAAATAATGGAAATTAAATTTGGTTACCAAAATTGTCAAAATTGGATGAAAGTAATAAAATTGAGTGATGACGAAATGAAGGCTATTGTGATGGTTGAATAGTAACCTTCACATTGAATTCGGCCGATGCGCTCCTAAATAGAGTACATTAGCTTGTTGAATAAGTAGGTGTGTATTTTGTACGTATGTGTGTAACTTGTGAACATCTATGTATAGGAGAAATGTGTACGTGAGGGGGAGAAAAGGGTACGTGTGTGGTAGGAAAGTGTATATGTGAATGTATGCTAGATGCACGCGTCATCGGTGCGTTTATATGTTGTTAAGCAGTACTTACGCTTACAATTATGCATTTATATACATACACAGTGTATACATGCCAAACCATCGGAGATATATAAAAGCCACTCACGCACTTCCTATTACGGTTAGAACGCCGCATAAGTGAGTGGGTGGAAACATACATGCATACGAATTACAACGCTCGCGACTGACTCAGAATTTATTTTCTTTTGCACATTTAACGAATGTGGCGATATTGTCTACGCGAAACTATTTCGAAAATCTGTCCCTCTAAACAAAATTTGCACTAGTTTTGTCCACATATGTAAATAATTGTAGTAAAATTACTATTAATTGTTGGTAAAACTACCGTTCCTAATTACGATACAAGATATTTATAATTTAAATAGGTACAAATCACCGAAAAAAATATATAATTTTACTGATACTTAAAAGTTGAGCAAATTGCGTTAATAGTTTCTTGGTTAAGATAACAATCTAGTTGGTTGATTCTACCAGTTTCTTGAGTGAATTTTACTATACATTTATTTTTCCGTTTTATGTTCTCAATGTACATTTTTATTTCACTTTTTTTGTATTATAAAAACAATGCCCGCTATAAAACCATACACGATTTAAATTTACCCGTGTAGAAATTCCCCGATTACGGCCCAAGTAGGGAATGAAACACAGGGCCAGATCAGGGCCTGACATGGCCATAACATTCCCGGTGTGACCCTGANCCTGATGTGGCCCCGATCGGGCAGGGCGTTTCATTCCTGAATTGGCCATGTCATATCTGGGCCCGATCAGCGCCATGGCAAAATTTCTACACGGGAATTGGGGACGCCCTACCTGGGCCCGGTCATGGCCATGGCAAAATTTCTACACGGGTATTGAGACAAAGAAGAACAACTTCTATATATACGTTTTTTATCTGTTTTAAACAAAAGTGTTAATTTGGATTTTCCTTATTGCTTTTTTCGAGTTTATTACAAAAAGTGCAGTGTCCCTGTTAAAGTAGGAGATTTCACGCCGAATGAATTACGCTCTGCGTGTGAAAATGAATGAATTTTGTTTTTCTAAATGTTGCATTGTTAATGGGGAGATAAGAATTCATAACAATGGTGACCTAAAATTTTTACGACACAATGGAGATCGTCGAGGTTTTGGGTCTCTTATGTAATAAACGCTCCGGGACGTGAAACAATGCAAACCATTAATTAAACTGTTACTCTGAAAAAAGTAATATGAAATTATGACAAATTCATTTGTAAGAAAAATTATAATATATTACAAGCATCTCGGAGTGCGGATGTTTCTAAAAATAACTTCCATTATAATTCAAAGAAAACGTATTAAAACTATTGTTTTTTAAATAATAGATAAGATATACACCTGCCTTTGTTTGAATAACTATTTTGTGAATTAATCGAAAACAAATTAAATTAGCCGAATAAAATAATTATTATAAGTAAATAATTATATTATAAATAAAAATAATTATAATTATTAATTCAATTTTACATTATTTTCTATACAATATAATTTTATTTTCTATGTAATTTTTCTTTATTTTCTATGTAATTTTTCTTTATTTTCTACACTACGATTTTTCTTTATTTTCTATACTGTAGTTGTTTAACAACGTGTTTTTTTAACAAAAATTTGTCCGTGTAAAGAAAAGTAAAAAATAATAATTTCTAGACAATGTATCGTTTAAGAGTCATTTCATTAGAGCCAATGCGTATAAATTTAAATATGCTAAATACTTGAGAAGTAATTGATGTAGTGAAATTAAGTCTGAGTAATTTCCCACTGCACACTTGCATTTTCCTCTTTCTAAATACATAATTCTTTCGGCTGTTGAAAATACAAAGGTGCAATTAATGTTTAGTAATGACCAGTCATTAGCGAATCCAATCTCTCAGATTCTTATAATATATCAAACAATCACCAAAGTATGTGCTTACAAGGATAAACAATTGAAATCGCAAATGCTTCTAACAAAAGAATTTTACTCAACATTTCTTTCATACCTTTTATGCTCTATAATCATAGGCTTATAGTATACCAGTTTCAACACATTCTATTCAATGATATTATATATCACTCAAATCTTTAATAATTGTGACACATTGAAAACTCAAAATGAGCAAACTATTGTTTTAATTAAAAAAAAAACTAGTACTTTTTGAACCCAAATGCATTTTTAAATTCACTTTTTTGACTTACTTCTTGTAATTTCAAAAAGCATGGTAAAAAGTCGGAAATCATACAAATTTATCTTTTCATTATTAATGAGAATGTAAAACGGAAGTAACGCTTTTATTAAATAATTTATTACAGCTTTCAATATACGTGTTTTGTTTTGTCAAAACTCCAACAATCTCAATTTCAGAGAAACAACTTTCTCTGCCTTTTTTTACATTCAAAAGGCTTAGTTACTGAAACAATTATTTCATAATTAAAATGCATGTGAATCAGGAATTCATGGCTATTTTCTGATTAGCATTTCTTGATAGCTGCATCAAAGCATTACATATTTGTTCCATAATAAGGATTTTTTCAATTAATAAGCTGCGAAGCACTGTGGGAAAATAATTATAATATGCAGAAATCCATGTAAATCTGGAACCGTAATTGAACGTTGAATGGTTGAATGATCATTCCTTGACATTCACCTTCACCTGGAAAGTCTACAGTTATAATATCTACCCTTTCCACGTAATTGTCGGCTACACACTCGGTTTACACTTTTTCCTTATTGTTGGAATAAAGTGAAACAGGCTAGTGGGAACTTTATCGCTTACGGATCTGCCATTCACAGATTACGATATTTTCCAATCCTCCTTCAATTTCCCATTTTCATTATATTCAACGCGTAAACAGGCACTGCATCAGAACATTCATTTTCGTAAAAATGTAAAAAGTAATTGGTACTATTACCTATAACTAAATTGAACGATTGGATAAAAGGATTTGAGTAGTTTTTTGTTTGGTTAAATTTACTAAGTTCTTGATTCAATTTAGTAAGTACTTGCGGTTTTTACTACAAACTTGGTTAAATTTACTACGAACTTGGTTAAATTTACTACGAACTGATTAAATTTACTAAGAACTTGGTTAAATTGACTACGAACTTGATTAAATTTACTAAGAACTTGGTTAAATTTACTACAAACTTGGTTAAATTTACTAAGAACTTGGTTAAATTTACTGTAGTACAAATTATAGCAAACACTATATTAATAGTAATCATTTTTATTGTTAATTCCTCATAACACTGCAAAAACTGATGTCTTAGTTCAAGACACAAGTTTTTGCAGTGAAAGGAATCATTTTTTAGCCTATAGTGAAAAAATGACAAAAATTAACAAATTATGGACGTTGTTTAGATTTGAGTGTGGAAGTATCTGTAGAACCGAAAAGGAGTTATTTTTTGTTTTGATTTATAATTGTGGAATGATTTCGACCAGTGGAAAATGAATATAATATATTTAATGCGTCGTGGTATATAAAAGCTTATATAATATCGGCTTTGTTACGACTTGCATGTATACAGCTTTGTAAAATCAAGGTCAAGGCAATTGTGGGTACCATATGAATAATAAATGGAGTATAGTCATCATTGGTATCCCATAGACATAAAATATCGCGTGGATTACGATCTGCCATTCAGTGAATATCAATTCGTCCAATACCCTTGAACATGACTCGCACTTCATGAACAACTTAATCGTGGTATTGCTGACTGATTGCAATCATGGATAGTTTACAAATTATTTACACTCTGCGGTAGTCCCTTTCATTAAAAAAGCTGTAAAATAACTATTATACCTCCGGTCTATATATATCAAGACCACCAATCATTATTATTTGATATAATTAATAACAATAAAAATATTGACAAGTAATACGAAGTATATAATAAGTATAATAAGTAGTAACAATCAGTAACAATCAGTAACAATAAGTAATAATAGCGTACATAATAATAATAATAATAATAATAATAATAATAAGTATAATAATAGCATGTGATAATAATAATAAGCAATAATATTGCAAGGAATACATATTTAAAAAAAATACAAACGTATGTAAGGTTCAATGGACGAAATTATGCTTTTCATGTTGGGGAATTTTTTGGCGTGCCTTTCGGAATTTCAATCGAGAGAATAACCCGTTTAAAGTACATATAAAATAATGAAATTTTTTCGGGACATGTTTGAAGCAGATTGCGTTTCGCAGAAATTGGACAAGTTGGGACTGTGTGCGGCACTTGTTTTCCTTTTAAGAATGATCGGTGGTTTCAGTACCTGATCCGTATTTAGAAGGGGACTGCAAAAATGGTGACACATTACGATATGTCGTTGAGGGTCCTAAAACACTGCTTTTTACCTACGGCCTGTCGTCATTCGTTTTGTCAAGTCACGATTATGCTCGACAGACCGAAAGACGAGGTCGAAAGAAATGCGCTTCCGCCGATGTGAAAGTGAAACTCAACAGGCTCCGGTAATGCCCAGAACAATAGATCAAGATTGGCAGTAATTTGAGTGATAATAGTAATGAGTCAATTTGAACGCATACTTTTTTAAACAAACAACCAATTGGAAACTTTGCCTCTTACTGTCACATCATGAAACCAATCATTATTTACAATGTCTCTTCTAGAAATAGCTGTTTTGTAAGAATTAATGCTGAAAATTTAATTCACAATGAAAGTAAAATTAGCGGAAATATGCAAAAGGTAGAGGAAAAGCACAGGAAGTTGAGGAAAAGGTAAATAAGGGGAAAATATATGAAAGGCGAAAAAAGAGAATGAAAAGAAAAGAAAATGTAAAAATACGCAAAGGGAAAAATGATAACGTAGAGGAAAAAACAAAAAGGGGAAGGAAAAAACAAAAAAGTGAAGGAAGAAGGTAAAGGAAAAAACAAAAAGGTAAAAGAAAAAAGAAAAAATTAAAAGGTAAACAACAAAAGGTAACAAAAAGGGAAAAAATAAAAAGGTAAAAGAAAAAACAAAAGGGTAAAGGGTAAAGGGAAAACGAAAAGAAACAGGAAAAACGGATAGGTTAAAGAAACAACAAAAAGGGAAAGAAACAAATAAAGAGGTAAAAGAAAAAACAAAAGAGTAAAGGGAAAACGGAAAGGTTAAAGAAACAACAAAAAGGGAAAGAAACAAATAAAGAGGTAAAAGAAAAAAACAAAAGAGTAAAGGGAAAAACGAAAAACGAAAAGGGACAGGAAAAAACGAAAAGGTGCCCGAGTCAAAATTTAACTCCTACTTAAACCCTGGAAATCCTGCGCCTACTTAGGTCCTACGAAGTGGCACTTATTTCCAATTATTCCATTTTCAGGCG
>WNHD01013292.1:0-13982 GCA_011057455.1 Ganaspis sp. Gsp50 | reverse complement strand
AAATTGAATCGTATTAATATAAAGATAATATGAAACAAAAATTTGTAAAAAGATTTCATTGTTCCATTACTTTTGACATTTAAAACTTTTTCTCTGTGAGAAAGCCAAAATGTTCATGAAATGAATGTAATTTTCCACTTGTTACAAAAGTTGCATTGTGATAATATACTAAAATTGAGAGAAAAATTACATTCATATTAAATAATAAAAATAATATAAAATATAATAAATAAAAATAATGTAAAATGAAATAAATAAAAAATAGTGTAAAAAAATAGTAAAATAATGTTGAATGTGTAAAATAAATGTGCATCGATTTTCAATCATATCAATAAACACTGAGAAAACGACACTGTTAATATATAGCACCTGCAAACTTATAAGCTATAGCTGCTGAATTTAACCGAGTAAAAACGGTTACTTATAAACAACTGCACAGAAAAAACTTGAACTCACTTTTGGTTTGAGCAATGCTAAACGACATAGAAAGTAGCGCCATCTACGCGACTCATTTCTGGTGCGCTTCAAGTTGAGTAGCATACGCTACTCAATTTGATCCTGGTTTTTTTCTGTGTGATGATTATATGTAAACGTGCTATTTGGCTAAATTTAATCAACAGAAGTTTGCAGGCACTATACATGGCATTATTCATAGTGGTATTATTGATAGTGGTACTATTCATAGTGGCACTACTCATAGTCGCACTATTCATATAGAGTTGACTGTATTACAATACCAAATATTATTTATTACAGATTATGCTATTAAATATATAATATCCTACAGTGTTATAATATGATAGTGTTAATAAGATGAATGGATCCAAATAATAATATTTTAATACTATTGATGAAGAATGATCCAAATGAGGAATAAATTTCAAGAAAATGGTAAAACGTAAAAGGATAAATACAAGTTGGTAAAATAAGGTTGGAGAGAATCGGCATAAAGTTGAGGGTGACGATCTAGCTTTTATAGTTTTAACCCCGTTAGATAAAAATAGAAGTCGACTGCAGACTAAAGAGACTGAGTGAGAGAGAAAGGAGAAAGTGCGGTAGATGCAGGAACCCTGCCTGACAAAGGACGACAGAATCTCTTTGTTCCCGCGGCTCAACGGCTTCGCTCGTGGCCGCGATATTTTACCAAGGTCACTCATTCACCCCGTGCCTGTTGCCCGGTTTCATATCGAGTCAGATGCCACCTCACTAAATACCCTTTCCCTTACATTTCTTACTACAACCATTTGTTTCAAACTCTCAACAAAACGCTTTCTTCCAGAAATTAAACATCCGATCTCGCATCCGATAACAATACGAATACCAATGCAAAATTAAAAATAACCTAAAAAAGAGACAAAAACGTGTTTTTTAACCAATTGTTCAAAAGTATCAGGAAAATAAAAACCTGAAATCTGAAATAAAAATGAAAAATAAAATTTAAAAATTTCGATTTATATGGACCAAAAAATCTGAAATGTTGAAATGAAAATGAAATCAAACATTTTCATGTTTGGCAACCTGACATGAAATTTGATAAGCGTTATGCGTATGATTTCTGATCCACTTGACAGATGCTCGGCAGAAGGATCTTAAGATTCGTTTCTAGGATTTGAGAGCCGAGTTGTGAATGAATGGAATTTTTGATACGTGTTCCTGTTCAGTACAGGATTTCACCATCGCTGGATTCAACAATCCATTGTCCGCTTGGACTCAATGAATGATAGTAGCCGCAGTTGCATCGCACAGCAGACCTACGAAAACGGAAATGAGGTACCCTGGACATGACCCACCTTAACATCGTATCAAAAGTAACTGCCGAAGCGGAGAGAAACTTCTTTTTTACTGGACAGGCGGTGTATGTTTCTTTCCAGAGGATACTCTGACGTTTTTCTTTCGTTTTTCCTCTCACGATTTCGAGTTATACATGCTTTTTCAAATCTGGACACGTCAGGCTAGACGCTGGACGTCCAGAAAATAGAATACGTGAAATTTACATATTCACAAGTAGTAATGCTAGAATTTTCTCCATCTTCGCTTCTTCATAGCTCAACGTCTCAGATATGTTAAAAAGCTGAATGTGCTTAACATTTTTTACCATTCGCCTCAAAGGTAAATTGTGTATAATTTTGAGAAAGAATTTTCACGTTTTAAATCGATGACATTCGGAGAAAGACTGGAAGTGTGATAAAATGATAATGGGCGATTCCACGTGAAAACACCCACATTTTAAATTCGACCAAAATTATTTCTTTTCTATTCTATATAGAAAAAAAGCATATACGTATTTTTTCATTTTTTTCGAGGCCAAATACCCGAGTTATAAATTTTCAAAATTTTGATTTTTTAGAAAAATCGACATATTTTTAATGCCCTCTAACTCTAAAACTATTAAATTTATAAAAATTTCGCTAATAGAAAAAAAGTTTCTTTTTTCCTTAATTTTCGAACAAGATTAACGAAAAAAATGTTTTTCAACTTTTTTATAGAAATTTGTTATTTTTTTATAAACAAATTAAGTTTTATGAAATATAAAATTAAGTTTTTTTCAACCTGGATTATTTTGATTTTCGTCATTTTTTTTCTTATACACCTGGGGAATATTAGAAACGTTTTGCAAAAAGTTTCAGACTGTGCCTGATATGTTTAAATTCCGGGTGCAAGTTGTACCGTGAAATAAATTCAAAAATTGTCGATGAAGTATCTCTGAAAAATATATTTATGAGTTATTTTTGAAAGAAAATTTAAAATTAGTTGAAAATTTTAGTCTAGAAATAAATTTGAATCCTAATTTTTGAAATTTTCCCACAGAACAACTTGCACCTGGAGTTTAAAAATTAATTTTAACACATTAAACATATCAGACCCACTCTGAAACCTTTTGCAAAACGTTTCTAACAATTTCAGGTGTATAATAAAAAGAAAATGACGAAAATCAAAATAATCCAAATTGAAAAAAACTTAATTTGTTTATAAGAAATTAATAAATTTCTACAAAAACGTTAAAAAACGTCTTTTTCGTTAACACTGTTCGAAAGTTAAGGAACAAAGAAATTTTTTTTCTATTAACGAAATTTCTGTAAATTCAATCATTTTAGAGTTAGAGGGCGTTGAATATAAGTCTTTTCTAAAAAATCGAAATTTCGAAAATTCATAACTCGGGTATTTGGTCTCGAAAAAACAAATGAAAAAATACCTTTTTTCTATAAAGAATGAAAAAAATAGTTTTGGTCGAATTTAAAATGTGGGTGTAAATTTCACGTGGAATCGCCCTAATGTATAATTTATTTTTCTGTAGTGCAAAGATTCGAATCAAAATTGAAAATTCAGTTATTAATAATTTATTTTTCTGTAGTGCATAGATTCGAATGAAAATTGAAAATTGATTTATTAATAATTTATTTTTCTGTAGTGCAAAGATTCGAAAGAAAATTGAAAATTCATTGTATAATAAAGATTCTTATAATTCAGAATTGCTTTTAGGTAAAAACGATGTGTTTGATGTTTCGTGAACAAAAAATTAATCGCTTAAAGAATTTCCTTTTGAAAAATGGACTTACGGTTTTTAACGCATAGAAGATGCAATGAAGAAACACGCAAAGTCACTTACGATGTTTTGTGATTCGTGATATATACCGCACGAAATATTTTTATTCGATTTTTTTTAATTGGAATAATTTTTATCTAATTCTGTATGAAAAAAGTCGCACATTTTTAATACACTCATTAATTATTGATGAAAATGTAACAAAAGGACCATGTGTTTCTTTTATTTTGTTACTTGACAAGAATTATGAAAGTTATTATTATTTTTTAAAATTCAACAACTTTCGAAGTAGATGATTTTTGAAACGCAATTTTCTCTGTTTTCCTAGAAAATAGAAAGTAACATATATATATGTATATGAAATTTATTCGTATTTCTGTGTCTCTGTGAGGAGTAAAAATTGTTCAATATGAAATGAAGAGTTCAAATATGCACAAAATGAAAAATAAAGTTACTGCAATGAAAGCATAATATAACATTGAAATTACATCTGTAAAAAGTGACTTTTCTGAAAACCGAAGCAATCAATTTTTTTCTTTTATTTTACTGATAAACAAAGAATCACTTGTTTCTACTTTCCCCTGCTATGAATCAGAATTTCAAATCCAAATCCCCGAAATGTCTATTTTCGTAAAATTGTCCAAAATCAGAAAAACCGTTTCACAAGTCATCGACTTGTCCATTGAAATTACGGGCTTTCTCTGCATGAGCATGTAACACGAAATGTAAACACAGTGAAAAGAATAAGGAACCTGAGGAGTATTGGATTGGAATTCAAAGTTTGCCAAATGGAGGTTATTTTTTCAAGCACGAGGCGCAATGTTATACGAGGGGTTGTTATTGAAAGGTGCACATATAATTCTGGGTGCAGCACGAGACTCGAGATATACTTTGTCCCTGAAAAATGTCTCTGACAAAAGATTTGAGACATGGAGGTTACACCTGGACAGAAGGCACCTCGGTCTCGGGTCAATTTAATCGTAGGTGGCGTGAAGATTGAACGGTCGGAGAGTTCTTTTGAAAAGATTTTCTGTAGGGCCCCAAGCACAGTGCTCCTGCACCAAAGACCGCGGTAGATCCTCCAAGAATCCTGCGCGTGTCTTGCACCTGGCGAATTCACGACTACGACTCTTCTCTCATCCAATCTCTCTTTGTCGCGTTTATTCTCGATGACTTTACTGCCTTTGTCCCGCGCCGAAAGTGCCACGCGACCATCCGATGAGGATCAAAACGCGTTTATAATTTATCGACCATTCCCTGACTCTCCAACTCTCCACATTTATTCAACTCAATAAAATAGAATCTTATCTTTCGTCATGATCGAGGAAAATCTCGGTAGCGCTGTAACACATGTCGAAAATGGGTTTCGGAATTTACTGCTCTTAAAGTTAGTGCCCAGATGAATTGGGGTTTCATTGTTCGAGAAATTAAATCACATTTGAAGCTCAACAGTGAGCTGGAATTTTTTTCGTATTTATTTGAGGGTGGATGGTTTTTTGTATGGTTTGACTGTTATGAGTTGCTTTTGCGCATGTTTATAATGGATAGGTGACTACTGCGCATGTGAATCATGTGTATGTGGCTACTGCGCATGAGAATCATGTGTTCGTGGCTACTGCGCATGTGAATAATGTGCACGTGACAACTGCGCATGTGAATCATGTGTATATGGCTACTGCGCATGTGAATAACGTGCACGTGACGCCTGCGCATGCGCAAATTGCATTGGCAACTATTGCGCAGTGTAATACGCTCAATTCACACATGCGCAGTGACTCCACATTCAATTTACACATGCGCAGTGGCTACTCGCTTAATTTACACATGCGCAGTAGTCGCGCGCAACTCAAACACGCGCAGAAGTAATCTATGCAATTTTGACAAGCACAATAGTGATGATTATCACTTACTTACTCAATTATTTATTTTATGATTACCAAAAGTTCTCGGAACGAAAAATTGTTGTCAAAATTAATTCTAAAGAATAGCGAATCTATTTAACAGAATTTATCTATTCTAACAGAATTTTTACCAAAAAAAATTTAATCTTTCCATCAATTAATTAATCTTTTTCCTTGTGATGAATATAATGATTCTAAAACAATGTTATTTAAATATTGAAGCAACGCGAATTTTTGTTCTTCCTTTTTTCTTTTTTTTTAAAAAAAGACGTTACTTGCTGTATTAGTTATAACTAGATTTCAAGATCTTGAGGACAAAATCCACCTGATTCTTGAGAGATTTGAGGACTTTATAAATAATTTGAAAAGCTTTTTGCCATGCAGCTAATGTCTTTTTATTGACCACGACTTTTCAACAAAAGAGTAAAGTCAACGCTTCTTCTGATCGCGAAGCATATCCCTCTCATGTGTTGCGGAAAGTCGAATAGAAAAATAATATTGAGTGTGCAGCTCCCTTCCAAAAGTGAGACATAATTCTTTTTCCTTTATAACTCACCTTTTCAAGACCACCTTTGAAGATTACTTGCAGTAAATTCTCGTGTAATCCTCGGAAATAAAAGTTTGATTCTGCACCCAATCGAAATCACGTTTTTCAGTCATAAATTTTATATAGACGCCTTACAACTTACAATAGAACATGCGGGTTCCAGATTTTTGGTCAACTTTTATCTTCAGAGTATCTCGTGCTCGCTTTATGTCCTAGAAGATACTTTCTCACTTCAACTTTTATAAGCTTGATAAATCTTTTCGTTTTTCAGAGACGTTTTTATAATGATTTGCGACTTATTTTTGGAATTTAAATCAGCAAATTTTGTGCTTGCGTTTTAAATTGCGATTTGAAATGTAAGCAGAAGATCATATCGAAATCATGATTTTGATCATCTTTAGTTTTAAATTATAATCATACAGATGTTTGAAATGCAAGCTAAGATCGACAGAACTTTGAATCAGTTGGAAAGATTGATTAAATTTAGATTCGATTTGGAATAAATTGAAATTTGGATTAATGAAAGTTTCGATGAAGTTTAGTTTCATTTTATACCGACTGTATAAAATGTATACCGACTGTACTTTCTGTATAGTATACACAGAAAAAAAATTGGTTTAAATCCGTTTCTTGTTATTTTGAGCCAATTCTAAAGTACATAGACGGCCCTCGCGTTGGATTATATTTGTTTCGTATTGTTTTAACACGATCTTAATGTTAAAGTAGCACTTTCTTTTTCTAGTATAGTTTAGTATAGTTTAGTTCACTGAGAAAAAAGTTTTCTTGGTTCAATGCAAAAATGCATTGGATCTAATCTACTTTATTATTAGATTCGGACCTAGAATATAAAAATTCTTATAACGAATCGAAAATATTCTTGAAACAAGAATAAGTTGTAAGTATATTTTTATTCTTGTTTCAGGAATTCTTTTCTCTCAGTGTTTAGTATAGTTTAGTTTAGTTTCATTTAATCCCAATTGTTGAACTTGAAGGTTAATTAATTGATTTGATTAACATGAAATTAAGTAATTTCGATTTTTTTAACTATTCAAATTTCGGATAAAAAAAATTCTTTATTATTTGAAAAAAAGATCGAAGAAGAAAAAGAAGAATAAAATGTAGATATCAATGGAAACAAATTTATTAAAATAAATTGATGGAGTCTAAATGAACCACAGTGCATCATGCAGAATTGTTTTGACTCCAAAAAAGAAGCTAAAATGACTTAATAATGTTACATTTATACCCCCTGGATCAAAATAATTTTGCAGAATTAATGGTGACAAATAAATAAATAAAATATAAAACTAAAAACTAACTAAAACTAACAAAATAATTCTACAGGATTAACTGCGAAAATATAAAACTAAAAACTAACTAAAACTAACAAAAGAATTCTACAGGATTAACTGTGATAAAGAAAGAAAATATAAAACTAAAGGGTGGTTAAAATTACATTTTAATAAATTACATTTCAATGAATTATATATTATAATTAGATTATAATTACAGATGAATCATTTGCAGTATTATATGCACATTTGTTTATTATATTACATAATACACACTGTCTATTATCAAATAAATATTTATTTGAACCAAGTAATTATTATTTGAGTCTAATAAACAGTAGTTGATTCAAATACAGAAATAATTGATTCAAATGCTATTTATTTGATAAAAATAATAATTACTTGGTTCAAATAAATATTTATTTGATAATAGACAAGTAAATGGGTATTTGAATCAATTAAATTTTTTTTTCAGTGCAACATCCAACGCATTCAGTTTGAAAGTACTAAAAATCTAAACTGGAACCAGATTTTCAAATTTTCTCTCAACGTTTCTTCCTTTTTTACGAGAAAACGAGCCAATGAGAATGCAGATTGAAACATTGTTACATTCACTATGTTAAAAAGCAATAAAATAGTATCGAGAACTATGAACGGAAATATAAATCTAGTGGGTTTACCTGCAATTATGCCTCTCATTCAGGTAAGAGGGAATAGTCGAAAAGTGTGACTGAGTTTGGGACTTGTAGAAAATGAAGAGTACCGGGAAAATGCGTTGAAAATCTTTTGCACCTTGCCAACCCCCTGGCGAGAGATTGACTGGCGGCATCCGGCCAAAAATACATACGCTCCCGCAAGTAGAAAAGATTCCAACTAAAGTCACCGGTTCACCCATTCAATTCATGGATGTTATGATCTTTCTCGGAATTTTGATGGTTTCCTTTTTTTCCATGACCGCAGAATAGCATACAAATCTCATTGGTTTCACTGTATTTTCAAAATTGTAACTAGCTGCGTGTAATTGGTACGCGCGCTTCAAAGAATGCGACAAAGTCATGGACATTTCCAAAATGATTTCTATTTTACATCATTAATTTTTCTTCAGATCATAAAATTCGTTACCTAGACAATTTTCCATTTAAAAGTCTTTTCGGGAATTTCAATGTTTGGGGGAGTGAGAATCGAAATCCAATTTTTATCGCGCAAATAGTCGATCGAAAAGGAGGATTTTTAATACCGGAAAATACTCAAATGTCTAATAAAGTGCGATTTAAAATTTTGTTGATCAGAAAAAATTTAATTGTTTTAAATAGAAGGTTAAAAATGTTAAATAGAAAGTTACAAATGTTAAACAGAAAGTTACAAATGTTAAATAGAAAATTAAAAATGTTAAATAGAAAGAAAATATAACTAAAATAACTAAAAATCGAAACTGATTCTGTTTTTTATTGATATTAAAATAGTAAACAAATGATTGTATCTTCTTTACTCGAAATTATTATTTTATTATTAATAAAAAAAACAATAATGTACAGAATCATGGGCCTTAAATAAACAAAATTAAAAACTACTATACTAAAAAAACAATTTTTTATAAATCTATAGATGCATAAAAGAAATTTACATAATCATAATTTACAAAAAAAAATTATAAATCTTATAAAAAAAAAGAAATAACAGAATTCAACGATTAAAAAAAACCTTACCATTTTCCTGAAATGTGAACAAATTACGTCAATTCCTTTCGGGGGATTATTCCTGCTCAGAAAATGAAGTTAAAAAGTATTTTATAGAAAAAATGAAAGAAGTGTTTGGAGGGATAAATCAGTGTAGGTTTGCTGATCGATCGTAGACTATCATTAAGCGTTTGAGGCTGCTAAAGGAGAGGATTTAACGGAGCTCTTAAGCGTTTCGAAAGAAGGAAGAAAAAAGTGTTCTTACTTTTCTTTTGAAGCAAAAAGATAACGAGGCGTGGACCTCGTGTAACACCTGAGGTGTCGAGGTCGCGACGTTTTACGAGGGTAGCTTACTAGACATCCATCACTTCTTTGTGTCCTCAGTAGAGTGACACCTGGTTTTGGTCCCTTTTGAAACCACCCTCTTTTCCACATCCCTCCAAGCCGTCGTTGCAGGCGAGTCACCTCGCTTCAAACTGCCCTGTCTACTCGGTCAGCACGACAGCGCGAAAATAAACAACTTTCATCGGCCACGGAGATTCCGGTGATCATCCTCCATAATCCTGGATGATTTTTATTGATGACCCACGTCCTTCTCCTGCGACTAACCACACACATGATTAAAAGCAAGCCCCTACCACTCAAATATTCCACAAGCTACTCTCAAATTTGTCATTCTTAGAAAGATTCTTTACCGAAAAATTTTATTATCAGCTTTAAAGCGCAACTTTGATTGATAATTATATTAGGCAGGGTAAACAGTTCTCGACCCTGAAAAAGTAGATTTTGGTATACCGGATATACAGTTTGTTATGGGGATAATGAAGTATGGTGAAAGATTAATATGATGTAAGATTTATATGATATATGTGACGCTCCACGAGAAAAGGGACCTTACGCGCTTTTCCATAAGGTCGCTATTACAATGTTAAGCTGCTGCAAAAGCGACCTTATAGAAAAACGCGTAAGGTCCCTTGTCTCGTGGAGCGTCACATATGATATAAGATTGATATGATGGAAGATTGATATTATATAAGATTGATATATGATCACTGAAAAAAATGTACACTGTAAAAAGTATTTCGGAAATTTTTCCGAAAAAATACGGACAGCAGGGAACCCCAGAGGGTGGGAATTTTTACATTTAATGAATTGGATTTATCTTCGACATACCTACCATTGATTCGGAAATCTTACTAAATTTTTCGGAAGTTATTCCTACTACTTCGGAAATTTTTCCGATAACATACGGAGAGCATGGAATCCCAGCTATATATTCTTAACGCGTACATTTAAGAATATTTTCAATGCAATTTATTCTTAAATTTAGAATAAAATATATACTTACAACAATAATATATTCTTAAGCTAAGAATATTTTCTTAGCATTGGGAATATATTTTTAAAATAAGAATATATATTCTTGTTTTAAGTATATTTTATTCTAAATTTAAGTATAAATTGCACTGGAAACATTCTTAAATACGCGTCAAGAATATATCCTTAAAATTAGAATACATTTTTTTCAGTGACGATATAAGATTTATATGGTAAAAGATTATTCAATAAAAATGTTTATCTCCGTGTAATTATTTAGTTTCTTCTTTTTTGTTAAATTCGTAAAAAAGCACCTTCTCTAGATAATCAAAATCTCCTTTTAAAACATATATATGTTGCGAAACGTTGACAACTAATAATAATAAAGAATAAATTGCAACTTTATAAAAACCTTTTTTTAAATTTAAGAAGATAAAAATAAAAATCTTTTCTTAAATTTAAGAAGAGATAAAAATAAAAATCTTTTCTTAAATTTAAGAAGAGATTTTTATATTGTCTGGAGAATGCGCTTTTTTACAATTTTAACAAAAAAGAATAGATATAAGCATGATGATGATCATGATAATAATGATGATAATCATGATGATAATCATGATGATAATCATGATGATAATGATGATGATAATCATGATGATTAATATAAGATTGATACGATATAAGATTAATATGATATAAGATTAAAAATATATACCTATACGAAAAAACTTGAAATTGAAAATTGAAATTAATGATCCGAGGAAGCCCAATGAAAATAAAAACTCTTAAAATATCGTCAAAAAAGCGACGTTTCGTTGACCTAGGTTTGTCGACTTCATCAGAAAATGTAGTTATTAACAACTTAAGTTAAGACCTTGGTTAAGACACTAAGTTTAACAAAAACTTAAATTGTTTTTAAACAAACCCTTCTCTCAACAGTTACAAAAAGTCTTACCAGATGGCGTTACAATTTTACGTAAGAAATTACAGAAAAGAATTTTTTTAATTCTATTTTTTGCGCTCATAAAAAAAATTCGAAAAATTTAGAATAAATACAAAAATTTCAAAAAACAATCAAATTTTTAATTTTTGCGGAATTTTGACATGAAACGTTTTAAAAAACTCGCACATTTTTAATACACTCTCATTATTGATGAGAACGTGATCCATCAATATTACAAATATCAATAATGGAAATAATTATTCAACCTTTTCAACTGAATACTAACGAATAATAAAAATTGACGATAGAACCATTTTGATATCATTACACGATTATTATCCAGTCTCCGAATATCAAACTCCAATACACAATAAAATTCGGCAGCTAATCGAGTTCCCTTTCTTCAGAAAGAAAGAATTCTTTAAAGCGTTTCAATTGCGGTGAAATAAGCGTGCAATCATGATTACGCAGGAATGGAAAAAAAGGGATTCGGTAGTATTTATATAGAAAATGACGAAGCGGTTTGCATTTTTACGAGAGCTAGAAAATTCTGATGACAAATTCGAGCGTTTTGCGATTACCGCGGCATCCATCATGGCTCGTAATCGATTTCGGACGTTACATTGCAAAAATGGGAAATTTTTTGAACGCGCCTCCTTCTTGGCGGTTGCTTAAAAATTGTATGTCTTGTGCGTTCCTGACCCCGAGGAGTTATTAAAATATCATGCGCCATGTCTAAACGCCATTGTGCTGCGAGATGACGCGGTGGGTTTAAGCTTTCTCCCTATATAGCTTCAAAGGAGAGTTACTCTGTCATTGTGTCGAGTTAGTCAAGGCGAGGATTCTGCCTTCGGCATGCTTCTTACTTGCTTGCTTAGTTGGCTGACTTCGCCAGAGATATCACAGTCCTCTTTATCGCTTTTATTCATCATTTCGATCTTCCTTCTGCATTCCATGACAATCTAAATATCGTTAACAATCTCTCGTTTCAATCGTATCAAAATCGCCGTGCAAGAGGTAATATCTAACGAAACAATAACGAAAAAATTAGTAATTGGAGATGGTAATTTTATGCATTTTGAAACCCTCTAATTATGCGCTAGAAAAACCTATAGTATTATGCTCCAATTATGCAATAAAACATCTGAAATATGCGACAATTATACACTAAAAAAGCAGAATTGTGTTAAAATTATGCAACTAAAAAAATAAATTATGCCTCAATTATGCATAAAAAATCGAAAAAAGATGCACAATTTTCACATAAAATCTAAATTTTTGTAGAATTCCATAGAACCAATGAGCGCCATTAAAAATGGGAAAGAGTGGCAAAATGTAATGAAAGGTAAATATAAAAATTCAATCTTTATTAAAAAAACGCACAATGAACAATATTATAAGATTATTAAACTTTAAATAAACGCATGCGTTTATTCTATTATTCATCCTATTTCTTCATGAACAATAGGTAAAACAAATCATAGATAATTTTACTTGTTTTTAAGTAATCGTTTTAGATGAACACAGTTATTCGTATTTCTTTGATTCATATATGAACAATCGGTTAAACAAATCATAGATAATTATAACATAATTTTTACGCCTTCGTAAGTAATCGTTTTAAATTAAAAAATAATAAAATTTTAAAACAGAACGTTGTTATAATTTAACAGTTTTTTTAAATACGTTGTTAAAGAATTTTTAATTCTTAATAAAGTCTCATAAAATATAATAGATTATTGCAAAACCGGCACATCATAATTCTTTTACTGCTACTGTCGAAAATATACATTCCTTCATGAGAATAATCATTCGCACGAGAGTGTATTGTAACAGACTTTTGTTTTCCGGACATTCTAAAAAATGTATTTATACACACTGTAAAAAAAGAGAGTCGCACTCTTTGGGAGTTAAAGAAAAAGGAGTTGACATAACTTGATAAAAGTGATGTTCTATTTTAAATCATAGGGGCATTTTTATATTGCCAAATATAGTGTTTAAGAAACATCATTTGATTTTTTTAGTCAAATTTTATATTTAGTGCGATTAAAATATATCAATTAACTGAATTAACGAAAAGTTATTTTTGACATTTTGAGGTTAACTCCCTTTTCAGCTAATTATGCATTTATTATGTAACAAAAGCATTATGTTGCAAATAGGTCTTGATTATGCAAAATTATGCGATTGAAAAACAGCTTTTAAAAGGTGCAAGAAAACTTAAAAACATAACAGTTTCTCATTTTATACAATTTTAAGAAATTCTGCAATTATACACCTTGCATAAAGTTACCATTTCTATATATAACTTAATATATAAATATATATATATATAATTATATATATAATTATATACAATATAATTATATAATAGGGTCATTCCAAAAAAAATCGTCTAGACCCGGTTGCTCAATAATTTTAAATTTGCCTGAAATTAACATATATTGTTTTTGTATGTAATTCAATTATTATTCAAGATTTTATAGGGTAAAATACTTTTGATATCTAAAGAAAAACGGTTTTAAAGGTTTTTTGTAGGTTAAAAAGTGGCACTTGCACCATGTTCAAAAAATCCATTAAAAACCTAATTTTCATTAAAAATTTAGAGATTTTAAAATTAAAATAATCTTGAATAACTAAATTTATGTTTAAGCATAAAAACTTTTGATTAAAACCTCATTTAAAGTATTAAAAAAAATTAAATATAAACGTTAAAAAAAAGTCAAAATTTCAATTTTTTTAAATTAAATTTTTCCCACGATAAA
>WNHD01013291.1:0-15091 GCA_011057455.1 Ganaspis sp. Gsp50 | reverse complement strand
AAATTGAGTTTTAGTTTTTTAAAATACATATAATGTCCAAATAATATAATTTTAATAGATAATTTTAAAAAATTAAAAATTTTTCGTTTATAAAACGTTGTGGACTTCAGCCTGGTATTGTATTTGCAAAAAGTATAATTGTATTTGCAAAAAGTATAATTGTATTTGCAAAAAGTATAATTGTATTTGCAAAAAGTATAATTGTATATTCAATACTTATAATTATATTATGCAAAAATAGAAAAATAGTTGCGAACGTTCAAATGAACGACATTTTTATTCTTCTTTTTTTAAAAATTCAAATTTTTCTTAAAATATTATTTCATGTAATAATTATTATTAACTTTTATGTTACTATTATTTAAAAACAACTGTCCAATTTCATTAAAAAAGTATATTTTGAAAAAATTAAAACGAAAAGAAAACAGTTGGTTCAAATGAACGTTCCGAACTTTAGAAACATATTCTATTTACAACAATTGTATATGCAATAATTATAATTCTATTTGCAATAAGTATAATTATATATGCAATAATTACAATTCTATTTCCAATAAGTATAATTGTACATGCAATAAATATAATTGTGCACGTAACAAGTATATATATAATGGTAATTATGATTGGTTTATTGGTTTGTAATTATGACCAAAATTATGAATAACAATGATAAGTATCCTTCTGAGTATAATTACGAGGATAGACGTGAATGCGCCTAGAAGTATAACTGTGAATATAATTACGAGTACAATTATAAACCTATATAGCTGGAAGCGTAATTGTGACAACAACTGTGATTAAAATTACGAGTAAAAATATGGAGTAAAGTTATGATTGAATTTACGAGTGTACTTCCGAGTAAAAATACCCCATAAAAGCTTGCTAATTAACATGATTATAATAGTCATTGATAATAATCAATGAAAGTAGCGTTATAGCTGAGCAAATAAATGGCGATTCTAATTACTTTACAGCATAATATGAACGTTGGATGGTACTGATATAACGGTGGTTATTATCTCGAAATAGCTAAGTGCTGGTTTATTACTGACGCTAGATTAACGTCCAGGTAATATGGGACGTCGGTCGTTTGTCTTTGTAGCAAGAATGTCATCGATTCGAATTCAAGAGGAAGCAGTATTTCAGGCTCATATTCGGTTTAAGTTATCGATTTGTGCCACGATGTAAGTACTTTATACTGTTGAGTAATTGTAAATCAAGGCTGGCTCAGCTTTTGGCATGACTTGTTAATTCCCTCAAATTAACGTGTATCTCTGGCAATCAAAGTGTCATTTACCTCTCTTTGAAAGTCGCATCTTCTCGCTTTTAATGTCGTCAATTCATACCGCAGTCGTTGGTTATAATTGAAGTGAGCTTTTCGAATTCCAGTCCACGTACCGGAAATTCCAAAGCCGGGCTCGAGTTCCGCTATAAATTATAATCGCCAAACGATTTTCCGTGGAGAGAGCATTCCGCTTGTCGAATATGTTGGCTTCACTTTTTCAAATCCTCCTGGCGTCGCGACAATTTTCGAGTTTAGAGAGTAACGACTCTTTACGATGTGGTTATTGCTGCGATAAAGTACGGTTTCTTATTTTTGCACTTTATGTCTCAGACAGTTTATTCCCGAGAGACGAGAATTCGACACTTGTGTAACTGGTGCAAATGTGAGAATATATTTTCTGAGAGGCTTCATGTTTAGATGAATTGGATCAATTTAATTGCTGGATATGTAACTCAAGTTCAAATTGATAGGTTTAAGAAATTTTAATAGCGATTCAAACTTTGATATATTCATGTTTGAATTGAAAGAAATAAGTTCAAGTTTAAATTGAAAGAAATAAGTTCAAGTTTGAATTGAATCGAATTTGGATAAGTTCAAAGTTTCAAATTTGTTTCGAATGAAATTTGGATAAGTTCTAATTTGTCTTGAATTGAATTTGGATAAGTTGAATTGAATCAAAATTGGATAAGCTCAAATTTGAATTAAATAAAATTCGGATAAGTTAAAGTTTAAATAAATTCAACTTGAATTGAATCAAAATTGGATAAGTTGACGTTTGGATTGAATTGAATTTGGACAAGTTCAAATTTGTTTCGAATGGAATTTGAATAAGTGCACAACTTGTCTTAAATCGAATTTGGATCAGTTAAAGTCTGAATTGAATAAAATTCGAATAAGTTGAAATTTGAATAAGTTCAAGTTTGAATAAGTTCAAGTTGAATTGAATCAAAATTGGATAAGCTCAAATTTGAATTAAATAAAATTTGGACAAGTTCAAGTTTGAATAAGTTTAAGTTGAATTGAATCAAAATGAGATAAACTCAAATTTGAATTAAATGAAATTCGGAAAAGTTAAATTTTGAATAAGTTCAACTTGAATTGAATCAAAATTGGATAACCTCAAATTAAATTGAATCAAATTGGGATAAGTTGACGTTTGAATTGAATTGAATTTGGACAAGTTCAAATTTGTTTCGAATGGAATTTGAATAAGTTCCAATTTGTCTTGAATCGAATTTGGATAAATTAAAGTTTGAATTGAATAAAATTCGGATAAGTTGAAGTTTGAATAGGTTCAAGTTGAATTGAATCAAAATTGGATAAGCTCAAATTGAATTGAATCGAATTTACATAAGTTCAAGTTCGATTCGAATAAAATTTGGATAAATTTACGATCAATTTGAATACTATTTGGAAAATGGCTAAATCGATTTAAATCAAATTTGAATAAGTTCAAGTTTGAATTGAAACAAAATATAATTATAATTGAAACAAAATAAGATAATTTCAAATTTGTTTTGTGTAAAATTTGGATAAGTTCAAGTTTGAATTGAAACAAAATATAATTATAATTGAAACAAAATAAGATAAGTTCAAATTTGTTTCGAATGAAATGTGGATAAGTTAAAGTTTGAATTGAATCGATTTTGGTTAAGTTCAAATTTGTTTGGAATGAAATTTGGATAAATTCAAATTTGTTTCGAATGAAATTTGGATAAATTCAAATTTGTCTTAAATCGAATTTGGATAAGTTAAAGTTTGAATTGAATAAAATTCGGTTAAGTTGAAGTTTGAATCGAATCAAAATTGAATGACTTGTAGTGTGAATTGAATCGAATTTTAATAAGTAGAAAGTTTGAATTGAATCCAAATATTAAATAAATTAAACTGTGGTGAAATTAAAAATGAATTAATTAAATTTGAAATAGATTCGATTGAAACGATTCAAAATTGGAATTAAAAATGTTTTTCGGAAGAAAATAATTGTTGGATTCTTTCTGAATATTTTTGTTTCAAGTCCTTTTCTTTCTTTCACTTGGAGTTTATAAACCTGCTGTTTTTTTGTATCACTAATTGAAAAATATTATTTTTATTTTTACATTTTTGGAAACTATATGCAGACTTTAATGTGCGCATGAGAAAAAGTCAATGAAAATAGAAATAAAAAACTCTCGACTGAGAGAATTTCGCACAGAAATTGGAGGTTAAACGGAGCTTGTTTTTTGCGTAATTTTTCACGTAAACTAATTAGTGTGTACTTTTAAAGCAATTAGCAAGGGCAAACTTGTAAGTTTAAAATTTTCTGAATAACTATTTAATGAGAGTTACAGTCAAACTTACTCATAGTTTAAAGGTAATAAAAGTGACGATCATATGAAAAGACTAACTATTAATGATGATTCATAATGTTCACATTTCCAGTTATCTTCTCTTGGAGAAATAAGGTTAAAAAATAATTACATTTAGTCACTCTTCAATTATCTCTGAATAATGAAATCTCATGGTAAAATTTACCAAAATATTTTTAACGTAAAAATTAATATGCACATGTTTTTTCTTTTTAGACAATCATAAAATATAATGTAGAATGTAATTTACCGCTCAGTAATTCTTCAAATTAATTAATTGAAAAGATAATGTTAATAAAAATTAAATATGTTAATATCAAATTAAAATGAAAAATCAAAATATAGAAAGTTGAAAATTATAATAAGTTAGTGTATATAGTAGATCGATTCTAAAGTTAAGTTCAGAGAGATTAAAATTTTGATGAATCTATGTCTGGGTCCATAAACTGTTAATGACATAAAGATAGAATTAATTATAATTAATTATGTACCAATTCTCCATATCCATAGAATGTTCGGCAAAAATAAAAGATCTGAATAAACTAAATTTTTAGGAATTTAAAATTGAATTCAAAGATAATTATAAATGTAGAAGTTTTAAATTAATGCAATTGAAAATAATTTGACACGTTTATTATCAAGGATTCGTTCTGAATGGGAATGGGTTTAAATTTAGAATGAAATAAGAAATAAATGAACCGAAATGAAGAAAATTGAAACTTTGATTGATTGACATTAAATTCTTACTTGCTAAAATGTGTTTTAATAAATCAAGTACTGGAATATCAGAAGCTGGGTAATAAAAGTCAGGATTGGCGATAATTAAAAATATAAAAAACGGGAAAAATTAAAAAGCAGTAAGTTATTAAAAGTTGTCAGTTTGGCTGAAATTTATAGACATTGGAGCGAAGATAATGGAATGAGAATGAATAATGCGAGTCATTGATTTATGAAAGACAATTAATGAACGTGGCAACTAGTGGAGTTTAGATTAAAAATGCATAATTAAGGAATTATATATGAGCTCGTGAGTATTCGCGAATCAACAAGGGCGGTTCGCGTGCCACCTATCTATTTCAGTTTAATGCTCTGTCAAAGGGAAGTCGAGGCAAATTTAATCTATTTACCAGTTTCGCACCCTCTTCCCAGTCAAACGCATACCTGCCTTTAAGTTTAAGCCGTCGTTTCTCTTCTCCACACTTACACCCACTCACACCACTTCGATCACAGTATCGCCATCCAACCCACTCCCTCAGTGGCACAATTAGTGCGCACCATTAGTCAACCCTTTACTTTATAGACACAGAATAGTCTTACAACGCATACTCAAAGTCCCATTAGTCTGGACCACTTGTCAATTCAACTTTTATATTCAAATCTCTTTTTCGTTCGGTACAACTCTTTGAAGACTTTTCCGTCATTGTTCCATCCGCTTCGAACTGAAAGCACTTTCAAATTTGCTGGATTATGCGACCAATTAGAGATTATGTTCTATTTATCGTTGATACTTTTTCCCTTTTTTACGATCCGTTCTTCAGTTATTTCGGATACGTTGGAAAAAATTAAAATTTTTTTTTATCTGATTTTTGTATTGATTTCGTGGCATTAGGTAAATTATTTCCATTTATTATTATTAGTTTCATTAACTATTTTTCTATTATGAACTTTGGATGAGTTGAAGAATAAATTAAATTTACTTTGGATACTTTGAAGTTTGAATTGAATCGTCTTTGGATAAGTTGAAGAATAAATTTAATTTACTTTGGATACTTTGAAATTTGAATTGAATCGTCTTTGGATAAGTTGAAGAATAAATTGAATTCACTTTGGATAAGTTGAAGAATAAATTGAATTAACTTTGGATGATTTAAAGTTTGAATTGAATTCACTTTGGATAAGTTGAAGAATAAATTGAATTAACTTTGGATGATTTAAAGTTTGAATTGAATTGTCTTTGGATAAGTTGATGTTCGAATTGAATCGAATTTGGAGTAGTTGAAGATTGAATTGAATAAAATTCGGATAAGTTGAAGTATGAATTGAATCGAATTTGCATAACTTTAAGTCCGATTCGAATAAAATTTGGATAAATTCACGATCAATTTGAAAACAATTTGGAGAATTTCAAAATCGATTTGAATCAAATTTGATTAAGTTCAAGTTTGAATTGAATCGAATTTGGATAAGTTCAAATTGGTATTGAATAAAACTTGGATTTGCTCAAATTTGTCTTGAATCGAATTCGGATAAGTTAAAAATTTGAATAAGTTCAAGTTGAATTGAATAAAAATTAGATAAGCTTAAATTTTAATTGAATCAAATCGGAATATGTTCAAGTTTGAATAAAATCAACTTTGGAGAAGTTAAAGTTTCAATTGAATCAACTTTCGATAAGTTAAAGTATAAATCGAATCAACTTTCGATAACTTGAAGAATACATTGAATTAACTTTGGATAAGTTCAAGTTTGAATTTTTATTTAATATTTGGATAAATTGTAGAATAAATTGAATTCACTTTGGATACTTTGAAGTTTAAATTGAATCGTTTATAGATAAGTTGAAGAATAAATTGAATTAACTTTGGATAAGTTGAAATTTGATTTGAATCGTCTTTGGATAAGTTGATGTTTGAATTTAATTAAATTTGGATAAGTTAAATTTTGCATTTATGCAACTTTGGATAAGTTGAAGTTTGAATTGATTCAACTTTGGATAAGTTGAAGTATGAAATGAATTGATTCAACTTTGGATAAGTTGAAGTTTGAATTGATTCAACTTTGGATAAGTTGAAGTATGAATTGATTCAACTTTGGATAAGTTGAAATTTGACTTGAATTAACATTGGAGAAGTTGAAGTTTGAATTGAATTAAATTCGGATAAGTTGAATCTAATCTGGATAAATTAAAATTTAAATTCAATGAAATATAAATAAGCTTTTTTAATTGAATCAATTTTGAATAAATTAGTTTAAATAATCAGTTTCAATTCATACTAATTTGGATAGTTTAATGTTTTCTTGAATGGAACTCAAAGGCTTAAATATTAAATGTAATATTGGTTTGTTAATATTATAATTAATCCACATTAATTACGTAAATAGTAAATTTAAAATCATTTTTAGTATTCATCGACAGTGCCGAATCACCGAATTAGATAATTTTAGTTTGTGAATATGGAACCGATTTCGTTAACTATTCGGAAGGAATTTTTTATCACAGAATGAACGTTTATTTGCATCATAAGCGAAATAAATAATTAGTTTGCTATAAATTGCTTGTATAAATATATCTATAAATACTAATCTAAAGTCCATTTGTAGATTGTATCTCGTTTTTATAAGACCACAGATATATGTATAAGCGAATAGATATGTAAGCGAATAAATAGAAATGTCAATAATTTTGTATGTCACTTTCAATTACCGGCTTATGATAAATTCAAAAGGATTTACAAGTTAATTGTAGCATCTTCAAGTTCCAAAAATACACTGAATTTATTTAACATTTTATTTTAAAAATAAGTGATACATTTTTTACTTTCATTAAAATATACTTTTTACTTTCAATAACCAATTTATTGTAATTTGTCGTTTTTAGTTTTCTTTCAAAAAACAATGATTTTATAAGAGAAAAGGTGCAAAATTCTAAAAAGATTTTTTAAATTCAGTGTGTATCGTGTCAGCTGAAAGTTTTGATCCTTAAAAGAGAATAAAAGGTCGCGGTGTTTTTCGATTTTGAAAGTTGAGCTTAAGTTGTTCACAGTCGAGTGCACAAAGAAGATACTGAAGAAATTACAATAGAAATTGTTGTTCACGTCACAGCTTAACTTTGCCAACTCGGTATAAAATGGAGTCGCAAAAGAGTAAGGGGAACGTATTTTGCAAACGAGCTGTAAAACTTCCCACTGCATAATCTGAATTACACTTCACAAAGCTCTTCGAATCTTTCTCTGGAGCTGTTTCTGTCAGGTTCACGTTTCACGTAATGTTGAGTCTTTTTTATCTCATAATCCTGCAAAAATACTCCCATCTACTTGTTATGCTTTTCAAACTCACAAAACTCTCAACTGTATTTTGCTAAATTACTCTCCAAGATAATGAAATTTAATAACAGTAGTTTCAAAACTTTAAATGCTTTTGAAATGGAATCTTTAAAAAAGTAGCTTTTTATGTACCTTTGACATCAAAATGAATTTAAAAAAAACATTCTGTTGTATATATTGATAATAATTTTAATAATCATAATTAACGCAACATTAATAATTGATGTACAAAAACTGTCAGTCTTTTTTTATCACGTTTATTTACGGGCCAAGTTTTTGCATTAACAAGGATGGAAAATTATTTGTAGGGATGAAAAGATTACGAGTATTTCAAAGCTTTGACTTTTGCTAATGAGGAGCGCTTGTAGTAAGCTGTTGTATCGTCTAAACTTAAATAAAGGACGTGATATTAATTATGTCTTCTTTGCTGACAATGACAGTCACAAAGTAAAATAATTTTACAAGCAACAGTAGTCTAAGTATTTTATTTTACAAAATGATATGTCACTTGCACATTTGCCGTTGTTTCTCGTTTAAGTCAAAAAACAAGGGGCGAATGCTTAGTGGAAATGACACTTGTTACTTAAAACTTCTCTGCAATCTCAACCGTGTTTCAAACTTTTAAAATATCATTTAACTTAAAAGAACGCTTTCTAAGAATTCGCAAAAAGTCGGTATAATGAAAATGCAAGAAGCAAAAATTCTGGAATTTATTTTTTATATATTCTTTTTCAGGATTTATCCAAACTTCAAATTATTCATGCTTCAATCCATCTGAACTTCATTCCATCCAAATTTCAATCAATTCAAACTTTAAATAACTGAAACGATTGAACTTCAATAGACTCAAAGTTGAAGCGATCTAAACTTCAATTGATTCGAATTTAAAGCGATCTAAGCTTCAATTGGTCCGAATTTGAAACGAATGAACTTTAATTGACTCGAATTTGAAAAGACTGAACTTAGCTGATTCCAATTTGAAACGATTCAACTTCAATTGATTCGAATTTGAAACGATTTAACTTTAATTGATTCGAATTTGAAACGATTGAACTTCAATTAACTCGAATTTAAAATATTGAACTTAATTTAATTCGAATTTAAAGCGATCGAAGCTTTTGGTCCGAATTTAAAACGAATGAACTTGACATGATTCAAATTTGAAGCAATCAAAACTTCAATTGATTCAAACTTGAAACGATTGAACTTCAATTGACTCAAAGTTGAAACGATCTAAACTTTAATTGATTCCAATTTGAAACGATTGAACTTCAATTGATTTGTATTTGAAACGATTTAACTTTAATTGATTCGAATTTGAAAAGATTTTACTTCAATTGACTCGAATTTAAAATATTGAACTTCATTTAATTCGAATTTAAAACGATCGATGCTTCAATTGGTCCGAATTTGAAACGAATGAACTTGGCATGATTCAAATTTGAAGCAATCGAAACTTCAATTGATTTAAACTCGAAACGATTGAATTTCAATTGACTCAAAGTTGAAGCGATCTAAACTTCAATCAATTTGAATTTGAAGGACACCTTTTATAATTTCCTTCCAAGAAAATTTGAAGGAAAGAAAATTTCCAACAATTTCCAAATTCTGTGAGAATGATAAAAACTCAAACAATTGAGATGCCAATGATTCTCTGAAGCAAGCTCCTTTGAAATAATAATCGTGTGAAAAATGTGTGCACAGGTAAAAAGTAAAAGTGAAGCTAATTTTGTTGCTTTTGTTTTCATTAGAAGCAAGTTTTTTCGTCAGCAAAGTTGAAATTTATGCAATTACAACTTTTCACATGGACAGGCTTCTGAGCAAAAGTTGGCACGTCACAGTTTCTAGGGACGTGGAGTGAAATTCCAGGCGCAATATCAGACGCGAATTTATCTGTGGGTTAAAGCGGAACCGGATGTAAGCTCAAAACTGTGAAATCGTATTACTCGATGAATATTCAGTGCGATTTTGTGGTTAAAAGTTTTCACGTGGGATCGAGAGCGTCGCAGCACCACCGCCTGCTCTCGCTCGTATTCTAATTAGGACAAAAAGCAGAATATGTAGACACTGTTAGTAAATCACACGTGCACTCCCTATTAAATCCTTTTCTAACATTTTTGAATTTACAATTCTTTCTTCGCAAATATCTTTTGAATTTTTTCACGCCAATGAAATTTTTTTCATTTTGCATTCTCATCAATAATGAGAAGAGATTTTTTATATATTTGCATTGTATTAATTGAATATATTTTTATTTTAAAAAGGGTTATTTTTAAAAAATAATCGTTCTATTGATTGTTTAATTGTTGTTTAAAATTAGAAATTTTCTTCATTTTATGACAGATTTTTGTATAAAGTTATTAACAATTGATAATAAAGTGAATTTATAAAACCGATTCGTTCGCGGAAAAAATTTAAGTATTTTAATAATTTAATTACATGTCATTTCAAATATTGGGATTAATAAAAAAAAGCTGACGTAGTAAAATAATTTTATTCTTCAGAATGATGAAAATAAAGAGGGTAGAATAATTTTATTCTTCGGAATGATGAAAATAGAGTAGAATAATTTTATTCTTCGGAATGATGAAAATAAAGAGAGTAGAATAATTTTATTCTTTAAAATGATGATAACTTATTAAAATAAAAATTGTTCGAAAAAGAAGTTGGATATATAAACCGGAAACTCTTGAATTATAAATATGAAGGCGTTAATGAAAAATTAAATGGAAATTATAAGGAAGGAAAAAATGAAAGATTGCAAACATTGGAGAAGAAAATAAAAAGAAGGTTATAAACAGTCAAGATAACAATAGAAGGATGTTTATAAATAATAGTGAATATTATATAATTCTATATAGTGATATATATTATAATAAAAATAATATTATGATGATATAATTTTACACTTCGTTACATATTATTTAATATAATATAATATAATAAACACTGATGATAATAATGAAACGAAGATAATGAGTAATCCTTCCTTTATTCTTGTCTTTATAAATAATATCTTTTGAAGATATAGATTTTGACAAAAAGCACTTTTTTCAATTAATAAAGAATAATCCCTCAGTGATAGTTGGGATGTAAAAATGCTGATTCACGACAATGGTTTAAAACGCGAACATCCAAGCGAAGGGGCATATTGTGTAGGTACATGGAAGGGTTTCTATGATCGATGACGAACAAGCAAATGAATTTAGGTCATGCAGGAAAAATACATTACAAAGTAATCGCCATTAAAAGGCAAAATTGCAAATGAAGAGAGAAAAGTACAAATGAAAATAAAAGCAAAGAAAACAACCTATTTCTCTTTGCATATCTTGACACGTAAAAAATTATCATTTTTAAAGTAAAACTTCGAAACTTTTAAAATAAATGTACTTTGAAATTTTTAAAACAAATTTACTTCAAAATTTTTAAAATAAATGTACTTCAAATTTTTTTTAATTTTAAGAAGGATGCGGTTTTTGTATTTGATATTGCTTCGATTTTCTTGTGACAAACGTCACTTATTCAGAAAGTAAAAAAGCATTCAAAATTTTAAAGCCTTAATTTTTGTTTGTTTATTATATGTCTCAAAATTTGGATAGCTTTCAACTCGAATTGATTCAAATTTGAATCGATTAAAGTTGAATCGCTTCAAATTTGGATCGCTTCAAATTTGAATCGATTAAAGTTGAATCGCTTCAAATTTGGATCGCTTCAAATTTGAATCGATTAAAGTTGAATCGCTTCAAATTCGGATCGCTTCAAGTTAGAATTGATTAAAGTTTAATTGTTTTAAATGTGGATTAATTTAAATTTAGTCAAATCAAATTTTAATCAATTGAAGTTTGGATCGGTTATACATAGTTCGAATTAATTGAAGTTTAGAATCGATTGATTTTAATCGTATCAAAATCGAATCTATTGAAGTTTCATCACTTCAAAATCGAATTGATTGAATTTTACTTCTTCAAATTCGAATCGATTGAAGTTTAATCGCTTCAAATTTGAATCCATTGAAGTTATAACTGTTTCAAATTTGAGTCAATTAAAGAATAGGCATTTTAATTTTGGATCATTGGAAATTTGAATTGTTTCAAGTTTGGATCGTTTCGAATTCGAATCGATTAAAGTTATCATCGTTTTAAATTTGTATTATTTCGAATTTAAGACAAAATTTATTTTCATTAAAATATGAATCGTTTGTAGTTCAAATTAATTGAACGTAGAATTAATCAAAGTTTGTGTCGCTTTAAATTCAAATCAATTGCAGTTTAATCGCTTAAAATTTCAGAAAATTGCAATTTATCCCAGAAAAAAAATTTTCTTTTGCTTGTTAAAACTTAATATTGGCAATTCTTATTCAACAATTGCAAAGTTTTGATGACTGTCTAGATATCCAGATGAAATGAAACAATTGCTGATTAATGTTTGACAGTATTATCTCTGCTTGACTGAAACATAGAGCAAAGTCGATCCAACTTTGATGCGCCTTTATTTAAAGTTGTATCGACAAGAATGGCATACCAAATTACCAAAGTTATTTGCATGGCGCACGGTTCAGACGAAACTTTCAAGTTTTATCTATACTATATAGTTCGTCCTCGATTCAACATAATGCGCCAATGACGACCATCCAATACCGTCAAACTTCAATTGATCTACGAGTCCTTTCAGTTTTTTTCCATTAACATTCGATTTTTCCTTTTCCGAAATTTCCCGCTTGTCTTTTAGTCTCAAAAGATTGAAGGAAAAGAAATCGACACGATTCCCTTTGTTTCGAAATTTTGAAATAAAGGGTCTTCGATTCTTTCTGAATCTTAAAAAAATAAAAACCGTTCTCTTTGAGTTTTAAAAAAATATAAAAACGTCTTTGAATTTTAAAAAAATATAAAATCGTCTTTGAATTTTAAAAGAATGTAAAAACGTTTTGCTTGAATGTTAGAAGAAATTGAAATTAAATTACTTATTTAATTATCTATTTTGGATTCTTTAGTTTTACGTTTTTTATAGAGTTATACAGTTTTTATATCTATAGAGTTAATTTTCAAACCCTTTTATAGTAAAATTCTATTAGTAAAATTAACTCTGAATAGAAAATCAATTTTAGTTTTAAAATTCTACACCAGTGGAGAGTTCCCCTCTTGGGGTAGAATTCTTTCCCCGCTAAAGAGTTAATTAAATCGCCCTTCCTTCCGAGGGTGATTATACAGAAAATAAATAAAAATGAAGAAATTTGTGGTCATAAAGAATAGAATGAGAATTATTATTACTTTACGTTTTTGAAAATAATTTTCGAAATTACAATATTTTGAAAATAAAAAATCTTTATCTTTATTCCCTGAAATGAATTTTTTCTTTTTTTTAAATAAAAAAGAAAGAAGAATTGAAGGAAAAGAAACATTTGTCTCTTGGTTTTTAGACATTATACTCCCAGGGCAAGAATAATAAAAAGTTCACAAAATCGAGAATATTTGTCTTTAATTTACCACAGTAAATAAAAATATTGCGAACTCGTACGAAAAGAGAAATTACGCTCTGACAAAATTCACTTACGAGATATATTCAAAAGAGGAAATATAAGAGAGTCTTGACTCGGAAACATATTTTCAAACAGACAATATCTAATTCAAAAAATTTATATTGAAATATACGCCTCATTCAGTTTCAACTTTAGTTCCTTCAATAGACAAGATCTCTTGGAATTGAAGAACCCCTGAAATATCTAGCGCTTCTCTTACAATTTTCAGGGATGTAGGTTACGAATCGAGTCGATGGAGATAATTTGGATGGAAAGAAATCCAAAGAAACTGCGGTTCGCAGGTAGAAGAAGTGGAAACGATGAGCGCAGGATTCTTTTTTCTTTCAAGTATTCTAGTATCGTTTCAGCAGTAACGTCCTTATCTCTTTCCTCACGTTTCTTTTTCTCTCTCTCTTTCTCTCTTTCTCTCTTTCTCTCTTTCTCTTTCTCTTTCTCTTTCTCTTTCTCTTTCTCTTTCTCTATCCCTAGAACCAAGCAAAGGCGCTTTTTGAAATTCTCGTCCGAAAGACGAATTCTGTTATCGACTGCTATACAAGTCTTGAAGTTTAATCGTCTGATACCAAGTGCAAGCCACTGACCATCGAATATACCCTCCCATTCTCATTCCCTTTATTCTTTTCTGTTCCAGAGGCTACAGTGGTCCAGCATCCAGCCTCACGTCCAACTCTGCATCGTGAAAGGAAGGAACGACGAGGAGTGCCAAAATTACATTAGGATTTTTGGCAGACAGGGTCCAGATCGCTTTTTAACCTGTGGAACCAATGCCTACAAACCACTGTGCAAGCAGTTTTCGATAAAGGTAAGAATTTTTGATAAGGTTTTGTGACCAATAGGAAACGATCATGAGGGAACTGAAAATGTCTATAGCAACAGTTTCTTGTAACAATTACTTTCTAGCTACCGTCAGATAGCAAATATTGTTTAGAAGTCCTTACACTGAAAAAAAATTTATTTAAATTAAATATATCTATTTAATTGAGTAATAAGCATATTTTATTAATTTAAGTGTTTAAAAAATTTGCAAACTTTTTTGTTTATTATAGCAGGCGGATGTTAAGACATAGATATTACCAATTCTTTAATACATATGATTATAAAAGATGATTTACCCTTGAGATTAACAGAAAGACCTTCCGAGCCTTTGTTAAAAAAATTCATCCTCTGTATCACATTCCTTCGGAACCGACTATAACAAAAAAAAATAGAAAATAAATATGAGGAGTTAAAACAACGGTTTGGACAAATTCTTTCAAAAGTCGAAACTTTATGTCTTACGACCGATATCTGGACACAAAGTACAACAATGAAATCTTGTTTAGAAGCCACTATTCATTATAAAGATGGTATGCAATATTTAAATTAAATAAATGTTTATTAACTGCTTTATTTAGCAGGGTAAAAAAATTTATTTGATTCAAATAACCATTTACTTGTCTATTATCAAATAAATATTTATATTTATTTGAACCAAGTAATTATTATTATCAAGCTTTTACGTCACAGAAAAGCTCCCTAACCAGAAACCATAAAAATTCTTAACCATCTTCGAGGGCTAGTTCTCAATAGTTCGAAAATTCTGAAATTGTAAATTGGGATTCTAAATATAGGAAGTAATTGTCTAACTATTTTTGTCTAGCAACTATTTTCTATAAAAGTTCTTTTCTACCTACTCTCTTAAAAGTTAACTATAACAATTTTTTTCTGACTGTCGGTAGCTAGTTACTATTAACAATTGGAACAACTGTTGTCTAGAAATATTTATATTTTCATATCCCCCCCTTCTCTAATAATTATTTTTTATCTATAATTCTCGCCTATAAATCATCGTCTATCTTTCGACAGAAAGTAGCAAAAATATGTTTTATATAAATTCTATTTT
>WNHD01013282.1:0-14624 GCA_011057455.1 Ganaspis sp. Gsp50 | reverse complement strand
TTTTTCTCATTTTTTACCGTTTTCCCTAAATCGTTACTTTTATATTAAAAAGTACAATGTGTTTATTGAAATTTCTTAAATATTTTCTTTCAGTGTAATGGTAACAATATCAACAATAGCAACACTATCAACAATAGTAATAATGGTAGTAATATAATGGTAATAATAGTAATAATAGTAACAATAGTAACAATAGTAAATAATAAAAATAGAAAATAATAAATGAAACATGATAATTATTGGTGAAATGATTTTTAATTTATTATCATTTAATGGTAAATTGATCAGAATTTTATTCTCATTGATGATGCAAGTACATTTTATGGTAAATAAATATCGCACAAATATAGAAAATTAATAATTAATTAAAATTATTAATGATATAAATTTATGTCTTTAAAGTTTGAGTTACAATTTTATTAAATTTATTCACAAAAACATGATGAAAAATGTATTAAATGTGCACAACTTAAAATTTCGTTCATTTTAATATTCTGGATTTCATATTTAATGTAAGGATTTGAAATTGGTTTAGAAAAGAAAAAGTGCAATTTAAGTACTTTTTGATGCTGATAGAAATTCTAAAGTCGTGCAGGTAGAAAATAAACGATCAAGTGTGGTTTAAAAAATTAATCTGCGTTTAATTTTCATTTCTCTTGGATTTTAAACCATTGTGTTTTTAAAATTTTTTTATGAACTATATAACATTCTGTAATTTTGAAAAAGAATTTTGAATTCTTTTAGATACATTTTTTTTAATACTTGGATCCAAAGAAATTAAATAAGTATAATTTATTAGAACTTTTATTTCGTGTTTGATTATATAATATGAAATTATAAAGCAATTCAAATTAATGGAATTGAGTAATTCAGAAAATTAATTATTTATATAGTTGTTAATTTACAAAGTTGTTAATGTACAAAATTGTTAATTTACAAAGTTGTTAATTCATAAAGATGTTAATGCACAAAGATGTTAATTTACAAAGGTGTTAATGTACAAAATTGTTAATTTACAAAGTTGTTAATGCATAAAGATGTTAATGCACAAAGATGTTAATTTATAAAGGTGTTAATGTACAAAGTTGTTAATTTACATGGTTGTTAATTTACATAGTTGTTAATGTACAAAATTATTAATTTACAAAGTTGTTAATTTACAAAATGACAAATTTACAAATTTATTAATTTACAAAATGTACAATTTAAAGACTTGATAATTCAGAAAGTGTACAATTTACGTTGTTGACAATTTATTTAACAATACAAACATTTTTTCTTAAATTCATTTGTCTTTTCAAAAATTTGCAGACATTTGCAAAAATATTTTCCTGACTTGAATGTTCAGATAAAGAAACCAATTTCTTTCTTGTTTGGAACATTACAATTTTCTTTCGTAGTAAAGTTTTTATGAAGCCTATAAACGTAGTTTATTTCCAACAACAAGACATTTATCATTTTTATTTGATAATACCTACATGTATGGTAGCTTTTTTAATTTTAATTTTATTTACTTTGTAAGTATTTATATCTTATTCAAAATAACATTATTGTTGATTTTATCAATCAGAAGAACATTAAACATGAAAAAATTATAACTAAAAATATTTTGCTGCTTCAATTAAATACAATTAAATATTTTAAATATATTCTTTTTGTTTATCCATTTTAATAACCTCTGTGCAAGTTGATAAAAAAGATAATCAATCAATTTAACTATGTACTTAAGATATCCACGACTTTTTTTTTGTTAAAGGAAAAACGAGGAAAATAATTTTTTGTCCATTTTAACATTGAATTTTTCATTATTGTTGTTTTAAAAACAAGTTTTCTATATATTTATTAACATATCTTAAAAATGTGTATGATAAAATAAGACTAATTATAGCATAACATTGTAAACGACTTTGAGGAAGCAAAATGAGCTTTGTTAGATTTTCGTTTTAAAAAAACGTTGTGCAATTGACCACCATAATCATTAAAAGTTTCTTAAATTCTGACCAATTTCAAATTAAATTCTTATTCAGAGTTAAAATTTGTTCAAAGTTTTTTTCGAGAGTTTTTAAACTTTTATTTTAAATTTGTTAAAAGTCTTAAAAGATTTCGATGAAAAATTTCATAAAACTGAATCGAGGTTAACAAGCCAAGTTTGGAAATATTTTTATAATGAATAATCGTCCGTTTTTTTCAAATATTAAATTGGATATTAAGTCAGTAATAATTTAAATTGCATAATTAAATTAACTAATATGGTTTAAAATATAGAACGACGAATTTAAACTATTTGATAATTAAATTCATGATTTTTATTGTAAATAAAGTTTTTTGATATTAATGATAAAGAACATTAATTTTGTCGGTAATTAAGAAAATATATTTACTACTTAGGCAATATATTTTATACTATTTAGACAATATATTTTCTAGTTAGACAATATATTTTCTAGTTAAACAATATATTTACTACTTAGACAATCTATTTTTTATTTCTAAACAATGTATATGTACCAAATATAATCTCGTCTATTTTTACTGAAAATAATCTAAATTAAAGATATACTTATAATCAAAATTGAATTAAGATGTTTTTCAATTATCTAAAAAATATTTTTCAATTATCGTAAAAAAACTTTCTAAAAAAAGGAGAATTCTCTCTAAATTTCAATTAGTAATTTTCTACTAATTCAACAGTGAAAGTCGTTCACCGATTGAAATAGTAAATATTTATTAATTTAGTAGTATATTTACTTTTAGTGAAAAACAATTTCAATAAATAGTAATTTTAAATTATATAATTTTGAGTAGAAAAATATTAATTTAATTTATAAATAACTACTAATTGAAATAGTCAAAGGTCAAATTTTTTAATTAGTATCATAATTATCATAATTAAATAAGCAGTCTCTTGCTAAACATTAGTATAGATATTTATTAATTATACTAGCAGTTTCTTACTAAAAAGTAGTAGACTATATTTATTAATTATATTAGCAGCTTCTTACTAAAAAGTAGTAGTTCTCAATTAAATTAATAGTTTTTTAGTAAACATTAAAATTTGTTTGAAACACTAATAGTTTTCTACTAAACATTAATAGTTTTCTACTAAACTTTAATAGTTTTCTACTAAACTTTAATAGTTTTCTACTAAACTTTAATAGTTTTCTACTAAACTTCAATAGTTTTCTACTATAAACATTAATATTTTTCTTTTTACTAAATATTAATAATTGTCTACTTAAAATTAGAAGTTTTTTTTACTAAAAATTATAAGTTATTTTTTTTTACTAAAAATGTGTAGGTTTTTATTTTTACTAAAAGGTTAATAAATCTTTACTAAAAGTTAGTAAATCTTTACTAAAAGTTAGTTACCTAATCTAGTCATAATTGTGACTAGGTTAGGTACACGTATTGGTGGAACTGCCATACGTTGTCTGAATCAGCTATTTATTTTTTTCAGTGTAAACGACTTTTCGCTACATTCAATAGTATAAAATTACTAATGGAGACTTGGAGAGTAGAAATTCCTATACATTCTGCTGAAACGGATTAAAAGTTAAAAAGAATAACTTTTTGTATATCTTAATCACTGTATAAATTTTCATCTAACATAATGTGTACTGAACTTGATAAGCTACCCTTTACTTTTAGACTCGGTACGGTATGAACAACTTTTCTCAACTCATTATAATCACATATATAGGATAAACCTGCGGAAATTTTTGTCCTCTTTTTCCACGCTTTAGTCAGCCAAGCGTTATTTGGA
Organism: Ganaspis sp. Gsp50; assembly: GCA_011057455.1. Lineage (NCBI taxonomy): Eukaryota > Metazoa > Arthropoda > Insecta > Hymenoptera > Figitidae > Ganaspis > Ganaspis sp. Gsp50. The sequence continues at coordinate 10,861 of WNHD01013282.1, read as the reverse complement.
CTATCGCTAATGTCCTTGCATAAGAACATATCCTTTGTTATTTTGTCACTGAAAGGATCATTTACTCCAACTAGAGTAAGTGCTGAGTGAGAAACTTGATCGTAAACAATTTTCCAGTAAAATTTGGGAACTCGTATGTAATTGTTGTTATTCTCGTCAATGTCCAATGATAACAATTGCTTTTCACCATTATCGTCCAGAAGTGACATGTGCCCATGAACTCCCGTATAAACCGTCACCTCCAAGTCATTCAGTTCGACAAACTTGCGAACTGCATTTTCAATATACGCCCAATTGCCCATGTTAAAAGTAGACCACTGTGGGGCTGCATTAGCATAAGTAAAAGTTGCATTCTGCTCTGTACCGTACACAAAATCAGATCTTGCTGCCAAGTGTCCTCGTTGCAATTGAGCTTTTTTGAAATACTCTTGAACCAACTCCTCGGATCCAAGTAATTGATTCCAAATTTCTTTTTGATGCTTCTGTGTATAGTAATTATTTATATTTCGTTGAAAAAGATTGTTGTGCATCCAAGTAGGTCTAGGATTGCTACGTTGATGTCCACCAACACTCTTGCTCATCATTGATTTTGCGTAATATGTCTCATCAGATTTAGCATCTCGGCAAATTTCATATATTGGCACAAATGTTTCGAGAATTTTAAATCCTACTTCGAATTTTGCATACTTATCCAGACATAAACCCTTTCTTTTGACATCGAATTTGGCAATCTTTTTACAAGTAAATGATTCGAATGGATAGGTTCTTCCGTCTACTTTGAATTGTTTGCCGCTGTGACAAGAAGCTTTAATGACCGGTTCTGAATTTAAGGGAGTATCGAAACCATTGTTTTTATTTGGACATGCTAGTAGAATTGTTTGTCCGGAAGAGAATGTTAGTAGTCCATTTTCATCGGGATAGATAATTTTTAAAGAAGATGATAGAACTAGTGGTTGTGGGTCATTTAGATCACCTTTTGCAAAATCAATTGAAATTTCACATCGCTTTTCTGAAATTTGAAATTTTTGAAATTAATTGAAAGGTGTTTTGTAAAATATGTGCTTTTGAAGAGTAGTTAGATCGTTACTCTCTGTGAATGTAAATTAATTTGTAAAAGACACGTTTTCATTATAAATTCATTAACTGATTCCATTAGTGACTTTTTGTTCTCAATTATGTAGTATAATCAGATTAGAAAGAAAAGTAATAAAGTTCTTTAATTTGGAAAGAGGCAATAAAATAAGTTAATTATCTGAGTTGGAAGAAGACTTGATTAAAAATAAACTAATTAAAAAGTAGAAACATTTTGATTAATGAATTATGGATTATTAAAAATCAGATTTTTTATCTTTTATTTTACCTTTACATTAATGAATTAATAATGAAAAATTAATTTTAGTATATTCAGAATTAAGGAGTTTAATTAATTTAAATTTAAATTAATTTAATTATTTTAAATGTAAATTAATTTAATTAGTTTAAATGTAAATTAATTTAATTAGTTTAAATGTAAATTAATTTAATTAGTTTAAAATTAACACTGTAAAATTAGTAGTGGAATTAAAAAAAATCGCAGTAAAAAGGTAAATAATGAAAAAAATCGTATGCGCATTTGTATGCAAAGAATTCTTACTTACCACCATTAGAAAATGTAAAAAACAATAAAAATATAATCGGTGTTAACATTTTTAAATAAACTTATAGTTAAAAGGAACTTTAGCAAAAGAGTAACTTTAGAGTTTTCCGCCTTTTTATAAGGCAGAATTTTATTTACTTGCTTAAGTTTAATTAGGTTGAATTAAAGTGCGTAACTAAGGAAGTGTCTTTTAAATTCTTGTCAAATAAGATAAGATATACTTAAAGTTTTAATTTTCTACAACTGTGTAAACTAAATTCAATCATAAGACACGTCAAAGTTCTATTTGCAACTGTCAATAGCTTTTTTCAATACAAGCTAAAAAGAAAAAAAGTATTGCATAAAAAGTTGTAGTATTAATCATAATTCTTATTTACTTTATTTTTATTATTATTATTATTATTATTATTATTATTATTATTAATATTATTATTATTATTATTATTAATATTATTATTATTGTTATTATTAATTACTATCATTATATTTATTATCATTATCATTATCATTCCATTATCATTACGTATTATACCATTATTATTATTATCAAAATATCTGTAGGAGAAGGAAAAATGAAAATTTACGAAACTATATTGTTAGAAACATAATTTATTAATTTCATAACAGGTTATTATTTTTACAAAAATTTGAAATATGTAATATAATATATAATATATATAATAATTTTACAAATTATTAACAATAATTAATTCTTCAGTGTTGATACTTATGCATTTTTTTAGATTTTCTAAATATTTCTTTCGTATAATTAAAATCTGCAAATTTTTTGCTTTTTGCATAAATGCAAGAAATTGCAATTTCTTTGATAATAAAAAGCATGCTTTCTCTTTAAAATAAATCAACGAAATTACATCATATTGGTACAATTTGGGCTAAAAATCAGCGAAAAGTCACTGATTCGCAGCTACTTTTCGTTGATTCGCAGACTTTGCAAATTGCAGCAATATTTCGTTCATTTTTCCGATTTTCACTCATTCGGTTTAGAGAGATTACTTTTTGATATCAAGCGTTGTAGATTTTTTATTTCGTTATTTTGTTTTTCAAGAAGAAATTACGGTCTATAAAGTTTCATTTTTTTGGTCTTATTTTCGGAAAAGATAGAGTAAAGAGATAACGGGAGATTGAGAGAAAGAGTTGTAAATAATGTAAGAGGTTATCTAACCAGGTAGGATATGTAAATGTGAATCTTCCGATTCTAATGCAAAAGAGGGATTCATGTACTTAAAATATCTGCATTCTTCAGTTTGCTGCAGTTACTAGTTATTTAAGAGAATCCTTTGCTTACTAAAATACAGCTTTTTAATTAAAATTTAATTTCTTCAAAATGAATAATTTAACATTTTGATATCAACGTTGAATAGCAATTTTGTATCAGTTAAATCTGACAGGTGTTCATGTTTAATATTTTGCTATTTATAAAAATTATAATTTTAAAATTGACGTAACTAGAAACACTTTTCGTCATATGCTTAACAAATAAAACGGTACTTATTATAATAGCGTAGTTAAATAGTCGTTTTCTTAAATGCGTCAAACTATTATATTCTTTAAATGCGTCAAACTATTATTTTTTAAATACGTCAAACTATTTTTGCTTAAATACGTTAAACTATTTTTTTAAATGCGCTAAACTATCATTTTTATATTGTCATCAATAATAAGATTAGTGTATTAAAGATGTTTTTAATGCGTTTAATTTTTTTAAACGTATTATATGTCACTATATTTTCATCATTTACCATTTTTTGTTAATACATTGTATTATTTTTTTTAACTCACCATTCTTTTTCATTCCCTATATATGATTACTTTTACATGTTCTTAATTAACTTTTAACTATTCGATTTGGAGAGTTTTTAATCAACAACATGTTTCATATTTATGATTATAGTTTAATTTGCCCGAATTTTCTTTCATTTTCCATTTCCGCGTTTTTCAATTTTCAAATAGCGACGACGTTTACTGTGTCGTGACATCTAAATAAACTGTTGTCATGCTCTTGGATAATAGCCAAGGATCGTGAAACTGAACGACTGAACATTCATATGAACGCTTTGATGACGCGAACAGATGCTTTTTTTCTATTGAGAAATCAACTTTGCTCAAGTTTCTTCCCCCTTTTCACGTTATTTTCATAAAATTTTATTGACAATTTAAAAGTCAATACTTGTTTTCATATACATTGCGTAATTAGTTCACCTAATAGGTTTCTTCACAATAATCAACGATGTTTTTTCAAATGAAAAATTGAATTTTTCTGCTATAACTAGTGGCTGATTGAAAAGCATGCATGTAAATAGAACGCGAGACTGCCTCTGTTTAATAGACGTTGATCCTAAAGCCAATTATTCCATTTCTGACAAATTTACTGTCGGGTTGGATTATTAAAAACTTCCAATAAATAAAAAACAACACACGAATTGTAAAATAATTAGCATTTAAAAAATAAGGTAGAAAGTTAATTATTAGTAAAGAATTTCTAAAATTGACTTAGTCTTGTTTTAAGCCACAAAATTAACTGATTGTGTAAACGGTTTAAGACTTTCTTTTTTCTGTGTAGTGTAAAGAATAACGGAAACAAGAATAATGTATACCTAAATAGAATGATGTATGAAAAATGGTGTAAAAAGAATAGACTTTAAGAAAGATGGTATAGAAAGAATGAATTATGAAAACTGGTATAAAAAGAATCATGGAAAAAGAGAACTATAAAAGAAATGATATAAGAAGAGTGGTATAAAAAGAATGATGTAAAGAGATTGGTATAAAAGAAATACTGCATGGAAATTTAAATAAAAGAATGATTTTTAGATTTGCATATTGTTGAAAATGGTATGAAATAAATAATGATCAATTTATGATATTAAAAAAAATGCGCTCTGTAAAATAAGACTTGAGCCCGACTAAAACCGTGTACATTAGACCCAATTTCTACTGACTTTCAGCACCGAGAGTTTAATTTTAAGACCAAAAATTGTCTCATTCTTGTTTCCAGCTGAAGAACTTACCATATTTTATTAATTTTGGTTTTAAGTTGTAAGCGTTTGAAGAATTTGACTTTACAATTCTTTTTGCACTATTTTGGCATTTATAGAAAAAAATATAAAGAGAATATATGCCAAAGTGGTGCAAAAAAAATTGTGAAGAATGATGTAAAAAAATGATAAAGAATGACAAAGAATGACAAAGAATGGTAAATAATGGTAAAGAATGGTAAAAAATGGTAAAGAATGATGTAAAAAGAAAGTTACAAGAAGAGTGTTCTCATGCCATAAAAGATATCGTCATATTTCAATTGAATTTAACATTGTTGGGTAAAGTTTTCTTCATTTTAATTTGCAGCAATTTGCATTATAAACTCATTGTAGGGGAAATGAGAGCATTGCAGGTGGCATCTTCACAAGGGGTTTTAAAAGACGATATTCCCAATGCTATCTCCTTTCTGAAAACTTCTTTCATTGTACACCAATTCCCCAGGAATTCCTCCCAAGAAGTTACAAATCCATCTAAGATGAATTGTGTATTAACTTGAGTATTGTTGCTGAAAACTTGGAAGCATCCTTGACGAGATGAAGCATTTCTACTTCATTGGGGATGGGAGACTTTCACAATTGGTGCAAGCTTCAGGTTGAAGACCCGTCAACAAACATTTCATCATTGTATTCAACGTATTACAAGATACGTGCTGCAAAAGTTGAAAGTCCCTCAATTGCAAAATGTTATATTTAATACAAAATGTTACATTTTTTTTGGCCTATTAATAATTCCATTGAACAGGTTCAATTCCCCATTCCTCGAGGTACCTGGTCGATGTGTCTATCCAACAGATGTCCAATAATGTGGAAACAACGGGAATATAGAGAAGGCACGTGGGCTGCTTTCAATTCCAATGGATTTTGTGGTTTCACCCATCGTCGAAATTTCTGCATATCCTACTCCCCATCGTCTTGATTAAACTCATGATTCTATCTACGATATGCTTTCTCTCCCGATTAGAATTTTGATAGCAGTCCAATTAATTCAGCTATTGCCAGTTTAATCAATCTTGGGCTTGATTGAGTTTAAAATATCTCGTGTGTACTGCTCTATTTGTTACTCATTTCAACTTTATATTTGGCTTTATTTGTATTGTTCATCACGTACGATGAGCACATGTATGATTATATGTGACGCTCCACGAGAAAAGGGACCTTTAGCGCTTTTCAATATGGTCGCTTTTGTAGCAGTACAACATAGCAATAACGCTTATGCAAAAACGCGTAAGGTCCCATTTCTCGTGGAGCGTCACATATGTATGATTATATGTATGATTATATGTATAATTATAAGTCTTTTTCTTTAAATGTGTCAACGCTGACAACTTTTTCTTTCGCAGTTTAATAAGGCCAGAAACAATCAATTTGCAAACTGTAATGAATCTAAAGCAGGTCAGGATTTGAAAGGCAGATTTTTAAAACTTTACGAGACGCGACAAACTCTTTTCCAGATATTGAATGATATCATTGAGGCATTTTCTTATTCAAGGCATTACAATATTCATTTTTGTTTATTGTTACAGGGGACCATTCAGCGTAGTTCGGAAATGCATTCATCGGCAGACGGGACAGACATTCGCAGTAAAAATTGTCGATGTGGCAAAGTTCACTTCCAGTCCAGGACTGAGCACAGCGGGTGAGTAGATTCTGTCGAGCCATTAATTTCCGCTCTGCAGAAACAAACCAAACTTCAATCATCCAGCTTTGCATACCAAATGTTACCTGTTCGATTCATGAGTTTTGCAATCTATTGGCAAAAGGCCTACTCTTTGATAAGAAGGACGAATTTGTTTACCCCTTTTTCTTGTTACTACATTGTGAACACTGAACAGGGAGCTAGTACTAGGCGCATTATCATAAATTTCCATTTATTGAACTCGTATGTCGACTCAAGTTGATGGCCTCAAACAGACCTTGAACGAGCCATTAGAATATCATTGATAGGATAATCCGATCATGTAATAATTTGTAGCTGCCTATCAAAATAAACACAATATCAATCAAAGTATTAGTTTCTAAATCTATCATAGTTTATGAAGACAATGTTAGATAACAATTTTGTTCAACTGCAGTAGCTGTATTAGTTTATTAATTTTTGACTTCAATTTATTGTATTAATATTATATTTATATTATATTATATTATTATAATATTTATATTATATTATATTATAATATTATTATAATATTTATTATAATATTATATTTATTTATAACAGGTATTTGAAACAATCTATTTTAACATATCTCTATTTACAACATCGTCGTGGCTATTGCAATACCGCGAATTCATGTTTTGGAAGATTTTACAGAAAGGAAAAACGGTTTTACTATTGGAGCGCGTGCACAAGCCCGAACGTTTTTCGGTAATTTTAGTTTCCTTTAGGTTAATTTACTTGCTATGGATTAATTTTATTTTCTGCCAGCACAGCACTGGTAATTTTTTTTCTTTTGTACTACAAATAAATACATTTTGTTGTTTAATTTCGATCATTAGTAGAATTGCATCATTAGTAGAATTGCATCATTAGTAGAATTCGTTCAAATCTAAGCGAGCCTCGGCTTTGGTTTGACTTCGCCTCGGCATTGTTCGGACGGAGCCTCGGCTTTTGTTTGAGTTCGCTTCGGCATTGTTCGGACGGAGCCTCGGCTTTCGTTTGACTTCGTTTCGGCATTATTCGGATGGAGCCTCGGCTTTAATTTGACGCCGCCTCGGTTTTATTCCGACGAAGCCTCGACTGCGTTTATTGAAGCCTCATTTCCCCCTCTACTCAGTCTCGGCTTTATTTGGCTAACAACAACAACAATTGTAATTAATTAATATAGATGGTAAAATATCGATCACTCCGATTGTACATTACAACAATTGTAATTCTTGTAATTCTGTTAAAAAATACTGTCAATAAAGTTCTATTTTGCGACCATATTTGTAAAATAATATTTTATCTTCCCATCTTTAATATTTTATTATGTTCATAAACGAAATGTTGTTCACTTTATTTTTGTCTTGTGTGATTCCAAATTGAATTTGGAAAACATTTATTCATTTGTGCTGAAGCTGGAGTGATGTAAAATTTATTTAAGGCATTTGATATTTATGACTTGTATTTCAATTTATTGCAGATTTGAAACGAGAGGCGACAATATGTCACATGTTGAAACATCCACACATAGTAGAATTACTGGAAACCTACAGTTCCGAAGGGATGCTCTACATGGTTTTCGAACAGTAAGTATTTCGTTTTATGAAACTTGCATTTACAATAAAACTCCTTTTCCATATTTACTTTATTAATTTCCGGAAAAGTTAAAGCTACAGTAAAAAAGCTAACTTAGCAGTAAAATGAAAAATTTGCAGTAAAATGAAAAGTTTGCAGTAAAATGAAAAGTTTGCAGTAAAATGAAAAATTTGCAGTAAATTTTATTACCTTGATGTAAATTAGCTTTATTTGAACTTTCGCTAACGCTCGAGTTTTGTTTGCATAACCCAATTTCTTAGTTAGTGACACTGTGTAATTCTTAAGATTTTTGAATTCTGTTTCAACTATTTGCGTAGCTGCTTTATAGCTGATATTTACCTCGTTAGGGAAAGTTAATGAAGAACGTAAAGCTGCTTTAATAATAAAACAAGTATTTCAATGTTAAATCTCGAGCAGTTTCTAAAAGCGTGACTGCATATTGATGTTTTTCATTTTTTAAATATAAGATTATATTTTGTATAAGAGTTTTGCGGCTTTTATGAAAATATAAGATTACAATTATTTCCTTTTTATTATAGTAATTTTTTCATGATTTAGACCCTCGTTTAGACCTCAGTTCATCAACTCTGGTTAAAATTTAATCAGTGATTTCATCAGTTTACCTCTCGTGATTGATCGATTAAAAATGTAAACATTGATTAAATTTTAATCGCATGTGATGAAACTGGTCCTTATTATTAAAGAATTTAAAATACATGAAGTATATAATTAAATGTGTCGTGCTCTGAAGAAAAGACCCTTGGAAGAAAAAATTGTAGACTATGTTAGATGGTGGTTTTAACATGATTGAAGTCCTTTTTAATTATTTGTAGTCGAAAATACTTTTTCTGAATAGTAGATGCACAAATTATTTATAAAAAATTCCTTTTGTTTGCTAACGATTAAAAACGAATGTTTAATCAAGTCTTTTAACTTAATTAAAGATTCATTTTTTATTTTATAGGTTATAGAACCTATACAATCGTTTGCTTCTAAGGTCCCTTTCTTCCAAGCGCGTCACATAATTTAAAATATGAACAAACATGATTAAAAAAATTGTAAGAGCTTAAAAGGTGAGAAAACAACGATTTGGTTAGCAATAAAAAATTGTTCACTTGGTAGCTTTTAGAAAAAAAAGCAGGTACATTGAAAACAATGTAGCACAAGATGTGAAAAATGATGAAAACGAATGAACGAAAGAATGAAAGAAAGCCGAGAAATAGGTTTGTGGCCCTCGGAGAATGTTTCTTTTCTCGTGTGGAAAAAAGCTCATTCGCGTCTGCCTTGCTCTTGTACTAACGATCCTTCATGTTCACTAGCAGCATTCATTCGAGGATAACTATAGTTCGTTGGCCTTTCTTGTTTGAACGATATTGACCTTATACGAAGCTTACTTTTAATAGTTATGCAAAGTAGAAATCTCCATAAAAACGCATTTAGAAACGATTTAAAACTAATTAACTGCACGTCTAAAAATCAAGTGCACATCCCAACATCAATTTTAAATTTAAAATCTTTTATCTTTATTAAAATAAAAGTTTTGTTAATCAAAATTCTAAGATGTCAAAATAATTCTAAGACATCAAAATAATTCTAAGACATTAAAATAATTCTAAGAAGTTATTATAAATTATAATTATAATATTTCAGAAATCTACTGCAGTTTAAAGAATTGTTAATTTCTAACGCAAATTGTTTTATGTATTTTGTTTGTTATTTGTAAATGAAAAAAATACTATCCAATTGTTAACACACAATTTGATTTTTCAGTATGGACGGTTCGGATTTGTGTTTCGAAGTGGTAAGACGCGCAACAGCCGGATTTGTGTACAGTGAAGCCGTAGCTAGGTAAGAAACAATTACTTAATTTGAATAAGACTTTCGTAAGAAGGCTTGAAACACATTTTAAATACATTCCATTCATGCAGAAGATAAACAGTAAAATTAAGAGTTTATTTTCTTTAAATAACAAGAAATTGTTGATTCTATACGGATGTAAAAAGCGGTGATTCCCACAAAAACGAGAAATAAACGAGGAGTTAAAAGGGTTTAAAGCTTCCATCTCGTACGAGCACTAATCATCTTGTGCTTGTAATCATCTGTGCCTCTAGTACACACGATCGTTTTTATCCTACTTGCATAGAAAGTATGCCATTTCCCGCTGGCATTTAACTACCGCTTCTCTTTCGAACGGACATCATGACGTGCTTTTTGTGCAGATAGGACAAAATAATAGGTTGTGTATCAAGGACGTAAGGTCGATTGCAGTTTTCTTATTCTTATAAGAATGAAAAACCTGTGAGGGAAAAGAAAATAAAATATACCATTTTCTTACTCGAGCTCTAATCGCAACCACGCATGTCGATTATTTTCATTTATCATTTCAAGCTCTTTTACATAGTTTCTCAATTATTTTCTGCAAGGGTTTCACAAAATATTATTTGCCTTCTCTTCTTTGCGTTCGATAAATAAGGAAAAACAAATTTTAAGGACAATACCAAAGACTACACGTTCCACGAACATTTTGAACTTTTAAAAAATATGGCCTTTTCCCTATTTTGCAAATTTCAAGGTGTTACTGAATATTTTTATGCATTTTTCTTTTTGCATTTGATTCGAAATAAAAAAAACATGAATTTTAACGTACGTTACAAACACGTTTTTGCAAAATTCAAGGTGTTCCTAAAATTTTATTTGCAATTTTCTTTTTGTATTTGATTTACAATAAAAAAACCGTATTTTAACGTAGGTTACAAACACTACACTTTCCTGGCTCAATTAGAATTTTAGCAAAATGCGTCTTGAAAAATAGCTATTTTTGAAAAAAGCAGTTTTTTGCAAATTTCAAAGTGTTCCTGAAATTTTATTTGCAATTTTCTTTTTGTATTCAATTCGCAATAAAAAAACACGTATTTTAACGAAGGTTGCAAA
>WNHD01013275.1:0-17771 GCA_011057455.1 Ganaspis sp. Gsp50 | reverse complement strand
GAAAAACTCAAAAAACTGCTCAAAAACAGAAAAAAACTCAAAATTTTGCTTTTCTCGTTGCCGGGACACTATGCTAGTCAAATTCAACGTATTTTTTAGCGCTGAATCCGAATCCGAAGTCAGAAATATCAAATTGGCTCAATTTTTTGCGAAAAACTCAAAAAACTGCTCAAAAACAGAAAAAAACTCAAAATTTTGCTTTTCTCGTTGCCGATACACTATGCTAGTCAATTTCTACGTATTTTTACGCGCTGAATCCGAATCCGAAGTCAGAAATATCAAATTGGCTCAATTTTTTGAGAAAAACTCAAAAAACTGCTCAAAAACAGAAAAAAACTCAAAATTTTGCTTTTCTCGTTGCCGATACACTATGCTTGTCAATTTCTACGTATTTTTACGCGCTGAATCCGAATCTGAAGTCAGAAATATCAAATTGGCTCAATTTTTTGAGAAAAACTAAAAAAACTGCTCAAAAACTCAAAAAAATTCAAAATTTTGCATTTCTCGTTGCCGAGACAATACGTCAATCAATTTCAACGTATTTTTTCACGCTGAATCCGAATCCGAATTCAAAAGTATCAAATTGGCTCAATTTTTTGAGAAAAACTCAAAAAACTGCTCAAAAACTCAAAAAAAATCAAAATTTTGCTGTTTTTGTTGCCGATACACTATGCTAGTCAATTTCAACGTATTTTTACGCGCTGAATCCGAATCTGAAGTCAGAAATATCAAATTGGCTCAATTTTTTGAGAAAAACTAAAAAAACTGCTCAAAAACTCAAAAAGAATCAAAATTTTTATTTCTGACTTCGGATTCGAATTCAGCGCGAAAAAATACGTCGGAATTGACTATTGTAGTTTCTCGGCCACGACACTTTTTTTTGTGTGCCTGTGTAATTATTTGTTTTAATCGTTATTTGTGATTGACCATTATTCGTGTTCGATTTGAATAAAATCTCTTAAACAATAATCTTTAACGATTGCATTGAAAGCAGCTAAGTATCTCCTTAAATGCTAATACTTTCAAAAGACTGATTCATTTCTACGCCAGAGTGAACGCGAAAGCGTTACAGAAACTCTGGAAGATCCTTATTACCTAAGACTAGAGTTTTCACTCGTCGCAAGTGTGGGTCTTTGCGAATTTTATTTTTGGATATAAAATAATCTCTTATGGTGACTCTGGGTTTTTAATAGATCTATCAATAGGAAGACCTAGTGGTACTGTTGCCTGTGAACTTCCTGAGATGAGTCCTTGCATCTCTGGAACACCTTGAAAAAGTTTTCCAGTAAATCCTTGAAGTAAATCGTAGGATACAGGCGTAGGTGGCAACGCGGTGGTGTGTGCATGCGGTGATTGAAGCACCGTTATTACTCTTCTCAATTCTTCAAGAGCATTTCCTGTGAAAAAGGTTATAAAATTGAATTAAGAAGACATGTCCATTACTCTGAATTACACTCTGCTGCACTAAAAGCTCTTTTTATTTTAGTGCGAAAATCTTAAAACGAAACTGCTGCTGTTCTTACAAGAAAGAGCAGAAACTTGTTTCCGTTAGTCGAGTATTATATTTTGAATATTTTTTTTGAATTATTCTTTTTTATAATCTACATGTTTTAATTAATTTGTTTTTATATCTAATTTTTTTATCTAATTTTTATATCTAATTTTTGTATCTAATTTTTATATCTAATTTTTATATCTAATTTTTATATCTAATTTATATATATATATATATAAAATATCCCACATATTGTTTTTAGTATACACATAAAAAGAATAGGAAAAGAGTATTTAAAAACTACTGAAAATACTAAGAGTAGTTTTTTACATTCTCATCAATAATGAGAAGGTATTATTTTTACTGAAACGAATAGGAATTGGTTCCTTATGTGTATATGGTTCTTCATATAACACCTTATGTATATTCCTATATTAATAGTCGTAATGAGAAAAAATTGCATGTAAGTATACTGAAATGAATAAAAACAGTTCATTGTTGTCATGAATAAAAACATCCTCATTTATGAACAACAACAACATAATTGATTTTATGATAATTTTGCGATATGATTTTATTTTTTATACAAATTTTGCATAATCCAAAGAAACATTCTAAAGAACATCATTCAAAAGCAATACTATAGTATTGCTTTTGGATGATGTTCTGTATAGTATATTACACAGTAAGGAATCATTATTTGGATTATGTTTTTATCTTTTATTAAAAATAAAAAAAAATATGTAAGATGTTATGTTTCGTATAAAAATGTACACTGTTGAAAATTTTGTGTATATTTAACACAAATTTTATGTCCCAGGAGGTCCACTCAAAATTTGTGTTAATTTAACACATTTTTTTAATTTAACACAAAGATTAGGTTAATTTAACATAAAAAATGTGTTACATTAACACAAATTTTGAGTGGACCTCCTGGGATATAAAATTTTCAACTGTGTATTATACGTTATGTTTCGTATAAAAATGTATTATGTTTCTCATAAAAATGTATTCACTGCAAAAAATAGTGTCTTAAAAGTGGGACAAAAGTGTCTTATTTGGTAAAAAGTGTCTTAAATTAAGACATTTTTTGTGTCTTAGTTACCAAATATGTCTTAATATAAGACGTTTTTGCTCAAAATAAGACACCATGTTTTTGTAGTGTTATAGGTATGTTTCGTATACAAATATATAAAAATTTACCATGTTATGTAAAAATTGTATAATGAAAGTAAAATACCTTGCATGAGGATAAAATTTTTGGCCAAAAGAAGTGTTGCTATTTTCGAAAGTTTTCTAACGGACGGACTATGTGCGTAAGGAATAACAGATCGTAACTCATCTAGTGCATCATTCAAATCATGCATTCTTCTACGTTCTCTGGCATTTATATTCAATCTAACGCTTTTTCCCTGACGAGCTGTTTTTGATTTTGGAGGGCAGTTCAGTCTTGAGCTTTCAGGTCTGTAAAGAACGCAAACATGTCATTTATCATCACTGAAAATTTTTCGACTATTATAGCCATGGAAAAAGATGTTTAGGAATCTTCAAAAGTTGATTTATAACAAGAAAAAAAAAGTTAAATAAATTCCAGCTGTATGAATCGGTAAATAGAAACTACATGAACTGATTATTATTGATTGATTGATTATTATTATTTTTATTATTTTAATATGAAATAATTGCAGGACGTGATTGATTATTATTATTTTTATTATTTTAATATGAAATAATTGCAGAACGTGATTGATTATTATTATTATTATTTTAATATGAAATAATTGCAGAACGTGATTGATTATTATTATTATTATTTTAATATGAAATAATTGCAGGACGTAATTATTATTCACTTTCTTGAACAATAATAAAATAAAAATCTCTTACCTTTCAGTGTCTGGTTTATTTTCATCAGAGAGGGAACTGGATGAAGCTTGTGGCTGTGGCTGTTGTTGAAAATAGAAACCTCCAAGTCCTACAGCTCCTAAAGGAGTTCTTCTTTCTGGAGGACTTGAATGGTGTTCCGAGGAAGAATAACCAACTGGAGGTCCTGATATTCCCGGATGGGAAAGCCCCACTGAAGGATAACTCATCGTATCCAGTGACACTCCTGAATGGGCTGGCAATTGGTGCTGATAATTAACACAGAGTTATGATTATTTGTACTTTTGTTTATAAATATAAATACAATTTATATTTTCATTTATATCTCAGTCATGTTTCACTTGCTTTCTTCATTTCAATCCCATCTAATAACAAATATGTTCGCAAACTTCCTAAAAGTGCGTCCGTAGCAGACTTTTCGTCAAATAGGTATTTTCATACTTTTTTTAATTTTTTTTTTCATTCTTTTTTATTATTTATTTGTATTTATACTATTTATTCACATTTATTATGCAAACATAGGGTGTGTACTTGATACGTACTTCTTCAAAGTCTCGGATTATTTATGTATTTATTTATTTATTCCAATAATATTATTTACTTTATTTACAATTATTTACATACATTGTTTATTTTTTATTTTTAAATGAAAAGAAATTATTTTTATCATTGATCATTTTTTTCACTTTTATTAATAATGATTTTATTTATTACTTTTGTCAATCAAGATTTCATTTATTACTTTTATCAATAAAGATTGTTTTTCATAGTTTATTTGAATACTGAAAACTTAATACTGATACTTAATACTGAAAAGTATTTTGATACTGAAAAGTATCTTGATATTGAAAAGTATCTTGATACTAAAAAGTATCTTGATACTGAAAAGTATCTTGATGCTAAAAAGAATATCTTGATACTGAAAAGTATCTTGATACTAAAAAGTATCTTGATACTGAAAAGTATCTTGATACTAAAAAGAATATCTTGATACTGAAAAGTATCTTGATGCCAAAAGTACAATAAAATTGATTACAAAATTTTGATAAATTTCACATTTTTCTCTCTCAGTTAATTTGATATTTTTAAGTAAACTGTTTTACTGTTTTCCTAATTATCAATTGTATTTTTACTATTATTACTTTTATCAAAAAAGATTCCATTTATTATACTGTCTGTCTTTTATTAATAATGGTTTCATCCATTAATTCTATCTATGTTAATTTTATTTATTGAATAAGGAAAGACACTGTTCTAATTACATTGATATGTTAATGTGGTAATCCATATATTATAAATAATCCTATTATACTGAATAACCCTTTAAGCTGATTGCTGAAACTGATCCCGCACTGAATTTAATTAGAATCGATTTGAGTCAGCTGACCGTAAAATCTTTATCTCAAATGATTAAAATGGCAAATAAGAAATAATCGTCTATGATAAAAAGAATCATATGTAAATTTATATTCAATCCCATTAAACAAAAAAGCACCCTGAAATTCTTTTTCCATTTAGAACTGTAATATCCCTATATTTATTTTCATAAATCTATATGCTTATCTTGGGTGCACTCGCATCCATATTAAACATCATATTCTGAGGGAACATTTTTATTTTTTAAAAAGTACTATTTGCCCGTTTATCCATTTTTTTTCTTGTTCCCCTTAAATGAAGAATTATAATAAAATTAATAATAATAATAAAAATAATTAGCACGTTTTTTGTAAAATACAATTTGTGGTTCGATTTATTCTTCTCTTAATGATAATCAAATCAGTTTATTATCTCCAAAAAATTCTCTTGCATTTTTATTCATTTAAAGTAGAAATTTTACGGTCTATCAAGACAAACCGAAGCTAAACCAAACTCGATTTGGGGCTCGGTTAGAACGATCCTCAAGGGACCTGCTCCCCATGCGACAAATCATACACTGAAAGAGAAATGTACTTGTATTTTTTCTTTCATTCCCTATCATTGTTACAACAAAAATTTATTTTCTCGAATCCTCGAACAAAAAAAGGAAGAAAATTTACATACTCTCTAAATCTGAATTAGTAAAAACTCGCTCATTAATTTAAATTAATGTATGCAAATAATCTACAATGCCTGCAAATTTTTGTAACATTGAATCATTGGATTTATCAATCTCAATGTTCTTTTTTAACCAAAAACAAAGTCGTAGAAAAAAAATGAGTAAACATTGTTAATAATTTAAGTTTCGCACGCGACTTCTTACATAGTGTTTGTTTAAATCAAACAAATAATTATTTAATATATGGACAAACAAATATTTTTTGAATGTAAATAAATATATTATATAAATATTTGTTGAATGTAAATAAATATATTATATAAATATTTGTTGAATGTAAATAAATATATTATATAAATATTTGTTGAATGTATGAATGTTGAATGTTTGTTGAATTATATATTATATAAATATTTGTTAAATGTATATAAATGTTTGTTTTTTTCAACCAAAATGTTCGATTCAAATAAAGTAAAAAAATAACAAATAACAAAACAACGTTTCACTTATTTGTTAAAAAAAAATTGTTTTGAATCAAGCAAACATTTGTTTAAATTAAATAAGTAATCAATAAATAATCAAATAAGCTTGACCGTATATCAAATATTTGTTTGATTCAAAGAAACTTTTTTCTGAGCGCACTAAACGATATATAAAATTAAATAAATTATTTAAATTTAAAATAGGGTAAAACACCCAGTAGTCGGCCACTGAATTTAAGTTCGGCCACCACTTTTGAAGCGTTATAACTATTACTTAATTTGAAACAGTTCAACAATTTATTTTTAATCGAAAATAAATAAATGGCCGACTACTGGAACCGGCCGAACTTACTAGCATTTACCCTACAACATTTGTATTTAAATGTATTTAAATCGAGAGTATTTTGAATATCGCGAAGGCAAAATTTAAGACTGAAAAAAAAAAGATTAAAAAGGGTATGTTTTTCAATGGAAAAGTTTATCGATTTCTCACAGTGTAAAAGAAACACGAAAATATGAAAAGATGGGAAACTTGAAAAAAGGAATGAAAAATAAGTTGCGAATTTGAATAAATATTCTGAAAATAAGAAGGGTTTGTCAGACTCCGGAAATAGTGGGAATTTATATCTCGAGAGTCTTTTCTTTGTGGAGGTAATTATTCTTACTTCATTGCGATGATCCCAAGCCCAAGTAGGATGAGAAGCTGATCTTTGCCAAGGACCGGGTTGCAAATGTACTTCCGGTAAAACCTCTCGTTTGTCATCTTCCTCCCCAGAACTGCTTTCACCATCGTAAGATCTCATTTTCAATTTTTTTTAATACTTTAAACCAAATCAATTCTCTGCAAACAAGAAAATTTATTATTTTCTCAGAATTATTACTTCTTGCTTCCTCATCGGGAAGCAAAACTAAATAAAAGACAAAATTAGATCATAGTATGTTAAAAAAAATAAGTAAATAAAAAAATAAGTAATTGGAAAAATAAGATCAAAAAATAAGATCAAAAATAAGATCAAAAAATAAGATCAAAAATAAGATCAAAAAATAAGATCAAAAATAAGATCAACAAATAAGATAAAAAAATAAGGGGCTGTCCATAAACTACGTCACGCTATTTTTCACATTTTTTTCACCCCCCCCCCTCCCCCTGTCATCACAAACTTCACATGTATTAGCGCCATTTTTTCTACAGATCATCACGGTCAGCAAATTCGACCCCCTCCCCCCTTGAAAGCGTGACGTAGTTTATGGACGGACCCTAAGATAAAAAATAAAATAAAAAATAAGATAAAAAATAAGATAAAAAAATAAGATAAAAATAAGATAAAAAAATAAGACAAAAAATAAGCTAAAATAGAAGCTAAAACAATAAAGTAAAAAAATTAAATTAAACCGAAAAATATGTATGGTGATATTTATTCTTGATATGGATGTATATAAAAATATATAATCTATTATAAACGTATGAATAATCCTTCCTATGTGAAGAAGCAATATTGTAAAACTACACACATAAAAAAAATATTTAAATTGTTTTAGTACACTTTAGTGAAAAATCGCATCTAATAATTTGGATTATTAGAAATTATTAACAATGTTTGGTAAATTTTCACAAAAAAGTTTTGTAAATTTAGAAAATGTTTATGACTATTATATAGGTATATTTTTATTTAAAATATATAATATTTTTTGGTATAAATATTTAGGACTACAGGATCAAGTGGCGCGGAGTTTTACTAAAAGGTTTTAAATTTTTACTAATTCAAAATAGTGGTTTCAACTATAATTACAATGCAATATAATAGAATACAATATAAACCATAATATAATTACAATATAATGCAAAATAATTACAATATAATGCAAAATAATTACAATATAATACAATATAATTACCATATAATACTATAATTTACAATATATTGCTTTCTTAAAAATAATTTAACCAATAAAAGTAGCAATGGCTCGCTTAGCCAGACTTTACAATAAAATAAAATACTTCCTCTATGAGGAATAAACAAAACTGAAAGGATTCAAATTGAAATTATTAAAATAAAAGCATTGCAATTTAAAAATGATTGCGTTTAAATTAGAAAAATCTAATTTAGAAGCACTAAATAAACTTTCATAACTTTTCATTGCACAATTTTTCGAATTCGTGTAAAACATTTTTTTTGTATTTTAAAGTTCTTTGTTTTTCTATGTTTAAAAAAACCCAATTATAATTGGGTTTTATTTGGGTTTTATTTAACTGTTTATTTGAAAGTATCAACTTGATGCCAACATCATCAATTTGATAACAAAATCTTGATCAATTTGGTACTTTTGATTTCAGGTTGATGCTTTTAATGTTAAGTTGATGCTTTTGGTCTCAATTTTATACTTTTGATATCAATTTGATACTTTTGGTCTCAATTTTATACTTTTGATATCAATTTGATACTTTTGGTCTCAATTTTATACTTTTCATCTCGATCTACTTTTGATCTTGATTTACTTTTGATCTCGATTTACTTTTGATCTCGATTTACTTTTGATCTCGATTTACTTTTGATCTTGATTTACTTTTGATCTCGATTTACTTTTGATCTCGCTTTGATACTTTTGATTTCAAGTTGATACATTTGATCTTAATTTAATACTAAAAATTAACTAAATGTGTTTCTAAATACAAATATCTACAACCTGTTTTGAATATATATTATTCATAATATTATTAAACAATTAAAACAGTTTAAAAAAGCAGAAAAAGAATCTCAAAAGTAAAAAATACTGAAAGAAATTTTAAACCTAATTTAACGAATTAAGCAACGGATAAGTTAGGAACCGGTAAAAAATGTAAATTCCACTTTCATTAAAAAAGATACTAACATTTTGCTAATTCTAAAAAAAATAAATACTAAATTTTGTTAATTCTATAAAAATTCTCTAAATCAAAGAATGCAAGAAATAAAACAAATAAGCTACAAAATAAAAATGAAAACTTATTCTCTTTTATTCTTCAGCACTCTAGATAAATTCACTTCGCGAATATGACTAAAATTTACCCCCGAAATTAGCAATTGTTCCCAATCACGAATTAAGCTATCTTCTTTTTTACATTATCTTACATTATCTTTAACATTATCTTCTTTTAAAAATTTTTTTTTTTGAAAATTTTTGCGAAAAATAATTTTTGAAATCTTAGTGAAAAATGACGCGATTGAACCTGCCATTTCAAGGACAAAAGCTCTTGATTCTGTCAGCGAGGAAGATCGATAGCCAGGATATCACTTACCGATATAATCAAAGTGTTTCTCTGACACGAGCCAATTAACGTTGAGTTTCAAATATCAAAATAAACGCTTTCACACAACAAGTGTAAAGTAAGAAAATTTCATGTCTTTGATGTTTCGTGTACTCACTTGGTTTAAACCGATTAGATACTAATTGTAATGCCAGCACCTCTTCAATTGTTCCCAAACCCCATGCACCACACTCAACCAAGCACGTGTACTTACATGCGCACACACTCGCCAATAATTGATAAAGCTCGGTCAACGAATCACAGCCATTTTATTTGCACCCCCATAATACATGTCAGACATAGCGCGTTTTAAAATTTGCCGCTTTTTTAAAAATGCCCAGTTAAAATTTTAATTTTTCAATTTTTTATTCCGGCTTTAGAAACTTGTTCGGAATTGTTAAATAATTAATTGACAAAGAAACGATTATTTGTGTTGTTAAAAATTAAAGGGGAGTAGGAATATTCGAGTAGAACGCGCACGCATGTATTGTTTGAGAGTTGTCCTGCGCTTTCGAGACTCGAAGCATCCCCTACTTTAGTTGAGCCTTTCTCCAGAAGGGCGCGCTGCCTCCGAGGGATGCTGCGCTGGACCATCGGCTGGCGGTCTCTAGCGATCGAGGAATCAACTTTAAAATAGGCATTTAATAATTCAACCCTTTACCATCGACTATTTATGAGTTCGTCATCAGTAATTGTTGCTTTGTCTAAACTCGCTTCTAAAGAGTTCTTTTGATGCTTTTAAGCTTTCGTGCTTTTATCTCTTCCTGTGATTCTAAATTCGTTTTAGTATGTCTATATATTTCGTTTTATGTTCATTTTATTTTATGTTTATATATTTCATTTTATGGCCACATATTTCATGGTCTTTTATTTTTGGTTCATTTATTTTATTTTGAGTCCATTTATTTTGGGTTCATTTAATTTATTTTGGGTCCGTTTATTTTATTTTGGGTTCATTTATTTTATGTTTATTTATTTTATTTTATGTTCATACATGTATTTTATTTTGGGCTCGTTTTTTTATTTTGGGTCCATTTGTTTTATTTTGGGTTCATTTAATTTATTTTGGGTCCGTTTATTTTATTTTGGGATCATTTATTTTATGTTTATTTATTTTATTTTATGTTCATACATTTCATGTTCATTTATTTCATGTTCCTGAATTTCGCTTCATGTTCATTTATTTGATTTTGGGAACATTTGTTTTATTTTGAGTTCATTTATTTTATTTTGAGTCCATTTGTTTTATTTTGGGTTCATTTATTTGATGTTTATTTATTTTATTTTATGTTCATACATTTCATGTTCATTTTTTTTATGTTCCTGAATTTTTTATTTTGGTTTCATTTTTTTTATTTTGGGTCCATTTATTTGATTTTGGGAACATTTGTTTTATTTTGGGTTCATTTATTTTATTTTGAGTCCGTTTATTTTATTTTGAGTCCGTTTATTTTATTTTGGGTTCATTTTTTTTATTTTGGGTCCATTTGTTTTATTTTGGGTTCACTTTTTTTATTTTGGGTCCATTTGTTTTATTTTGGGTTCATTTATTTTATTTTGGTTCCATTTGTTTTATTTTGGGTTCATTTATTTTATGTTTATTTATTTTATTTTATGTTCATACATTTCATGTTCATTTTTTTTATGTTCCTGAATTTCGCTTCATGTTCATTTATTTGATTTTGGGAACATTTGTTTTATTTTGAGTTCATTTATTTTATTTTGAGTCCGTTTATTTTATTTTGGGCTCGTTTTTTTATTTTGGGTCCATTGGTTTTATTTTGGGTTCATTTATTTTATGTTTATTTATTTTATTTTATGTTCATACATATCATGTTCATTTTTTTATGTTCCTGAATTTCGCTTCATGTTCATTTATTTGATTTTGGGAACAATTGTTTTATTTTGAGTTCATTTATTTTATTTTGAGTCCGTTTATTTTATTTTGGGTTCATTTATTTTATTTTGAGTCCGTTTATTTTATTTTGGGTTCATTTTTTTTATTTTGGGCCCATTGGTTTTATTTTGGGTTCATTTATTTTATTTTGAGTCCGTTTATTTTGTTTTGGGTTCAATTTTTTTATTTTGGGTCCATTTGCTTTATTTTGGGTTCATTTATTTTATTTTGGGTCCATTTATTTTATTTTGGGTCCATTTATTTTATTTTGGGTTCATTTATGTTATGTTTATTTTATTTTATGTTCATACTTTTCATGTTCATTTATTTTATGTTCCTGAATTTCGCTTCATGTTCAATTATTCTATTTTGGGTCCATTTGTTTTATTTTGGGTTTATTTATTTTATTTTGGGTCCGTTTATTTTATCTTGGGTTCGTTTTTTTATTTTGGGTCCATTTGTTTTATTTTGGGTTCATTTATTTTATTTTGGGTCCGTTTATTTTATTTTGGGTCCATTTGTTTTATTTTGGGTATATTTATTTTATTTTGGATCCGTTTATTTTATTTTGGGTTCATTTATTTTATTTTATGTTCATACATTTCATGTTCATTTATTTTATGTTCCTGAATTTCGCTTCATGTTCATTTATTTTATTTTTGGTCCATTTGTTTTATTTTGGGTTCATTTATGTTATTTTGAGTTTGTTTATTTTATTTTGGGTTCATTTTTTTTATTTTGGGTCCATTTGTTTTATTTTGGGTTCATTGATTTTATTTCGGGTCCGTTTATTTTATTTTGGGTTCATTTATTTTATGTTTATTTATTTTATTTTATATTCATGCATTTCATGTTCATTTATTTTATGTTCCTGAATTTCGCTTCATTTTCATTTATTTTATGTTCATAAATTTTATTTCAAAGATACAACAATTATATGTTTTTTCCTAAAAAATTATTTCAGTAATGTAATTAGTTGTTTTTTATTTATTATATACGTTTTTTATGAATAGAGGTGTACATTTTTATTCGCGATTTTTCTTCGTGGACAAAGATATACACAAAGAAAAATTGCGAGTAAAATTTACTTAACAGTTAAGTAAAATGTAGCTAGAAAATTGAGATGAAATAGTTTGGTGTAATAATTACTTGTGTAAAATGTACAAACGTATTATATTTAAACGTATTATATCTATAAAAGTATTATATATTTTCGAAACGTATACAAACGAATTTACAAACGTTTTCGACAAAATGTAAGCAAATGTAAAATCTACATGAAAGTTAGGTGAATTTTACCAGACTAGTTGGTAAACATTGCGCTTGATTTTCTTCAGCACATATTATAAGCAAAAAACGATTTATCTGAAACAGAGAAGTTTCACACCGAAAAAAAAATACTCTAGCTTCTAGAGTATTATGACCTCAAAAGGAAAATACTCTAGCATTTAAAGGGAGCCTTTAAAACTTAGTTTTAAATTCTCCCTTTAAATGCTAGAGTATTTCCCTCTTGAGGTCATATACAAGAGTGTACTCTAGAAACTAGAGTATTTTTTTTTCGGTGCACTAAAATATATACAGTTATTTATGTTTTCGTGAAATTTTGTATTTTTTTATTGTAGATTTTTTTGTTTTACGTATTTATACTTTGTTTCAATTACAATTATAGCGGTCAACCAGTATCATTTTAGTGTATATTGAAATATGTATCCATAGAGTTTAGATCAATATGAATTTAATTCCCAACCTGTTATATTAGACAGTTAAATTGGGATTATAAGATAAATTAGGAATTTATAATTGGAATTGAACAACATTTGGGGTAATAAAAGCACCAGTCGAATTTAGATTTAATTAAAATATGTCTGAATCACAATTTCGATTAACTAAAATTTTACTAAATCTATAAATCTAAATTGATTAAACTCTTATATGTTGAATTAAAATTTGTATTGATGTAACTTTTGCAAAATTAAAATTTGCAATGATTATAAATTTTTGCTTAATTAAAGTTTGCATTAATTAAACTTCTGCTAAATTAAAGTTTGCATTAATTAAACTTTTGCTAAATTAAAGTTTGCAATGACTACAAATTTTTGCTTAATTAAAGTTTGCAGTAACTAAACTTTTGCTAAATTAAAGTTTGCATTAATTAAACTTTTGCTAAATTAAAGTTTGGCTAAATTAAAGTTTGCATTAATTAAACTTTTGCTAAATTAAAGTTTGCAATGACTAGAAATTTTTGCTTAATTAAAGTTTGCATTAACTAAACTTTTGCTAAATTAAAGTTTGCATTAAGTAAGCTTTTCAAATTTCGTTTGTTCAAAATTTTACTAAATGAAAATTCGCATTGATTCTTTTATAAAAAATTAAAATTTCCAATAATTACACTTTTGCTAAATCAAAGTTTGAAACGATTAAACTTGCACTAAATTAAGATTTTCGTGCCTCAAAAAAGAATTTTGGATTTGATTTCAAAATATATCTTGAAAATTTTCATAAATAAAATAATAAGTAAAAGCTTCCTCTATATTCATATGAGAAAGCAAATGAATGAAATTAAAATGGGAAAAATCAAACGACATTCTCTGATAATTTAAAATAATGTTTGAATTAACACATAGTAAAAAACATATTCCAAAATATTACAACATATGTTTTAATTCGCAAAAGATCGAAAAGAAAAATTGAAAGTTAGATAATAGAATGGTTTCATTCTTTGCAATAATGGATGAAAAGGAATTTTTGTTCTTTCTTCGCAAAGAAAAAGGAAAGTTTTAAACAAAATAATTGAATAAAATAAATAAAATAATAAATAAATAATAAATAAATAATAAATAAATAATAAATAAAAAATAATTTGAATTTGATAACAGAGCGAGAGGACAATAAAAAATCAGTAACGTAACAAGTAGGCAATAGTTGATTACAGAAAAACCCGTATGTAACATTTGTGCAAGTAATTACAAGTCATTGTCCGACGCAGACGTATTCAAAAGCACAAATTTGGGAATAATTTTGTGCTGGTATTAGTGTATCACCGATAATTCGCACTAATACAACAGAGCTCGATGCCAAATTCTGCTTGACTCAAATCGACAGCTGACACATTCCAACGAACATTATGCCTGACCACCAGCATAATAACGTCAGAATCAAAACCACTCCCCAATTTCTCATTGTTTGTCCCATATGTCGTATATAATCGTACAAATCCGAAATAAGGGATAATAGCTCAACGACCACGTTTAACATGAATTTTACTTGATTACAATTAATCGATACTAAACCATTCAACACAACAAATATAAATTCATGAAAGTTCAAATCAAATATAAATTTGCCAATCTAAATCTAAATCGCTAATAAATTTGATAAATTTACCACGTGGGGCACATTTACTTCCATTTATGTATAAATATATATGTATATACAATATATATATATGTAGAGAATTGTCTCATATTTCAAGATTATTTCTTCTTATACTTTGGATATGCAATTTTTTTTTTAAATATATTTCTTATAAGATTCTTTTTGTAAATGTATTATAAAACATGTTTCCTGTTTTCATAAGAATGTTACGAAACGTCACTTCTTGTTTGTAAATATATTATAAAACATACCTCTTGATTTTTATAAATTTCATATAATATTTCTATTTGGTTTGAAAAATTGAAACCTCAAAAATTCTGGGAAAATTTGAATTCTATTTTATTGTTGTATTATAAAATATTATAATATCCGTTTCTTATTATTTTAGAGACACAAAATACGTGTTTTAAATTTTCGCTTTTAAATGTATGGAAATTTTATTTCAACTCGGGTAAAAATGTTCAATGTGACACTAACTTTTGTTAAATATTACGATTTATTGAATCATAAATTCGCTGATTGGATGAATAATTCATTGGATTAGTATCGCTTTTCATTTTTCTGCTCTACGCATTTAAAATAAATGGAACATTGATTTACGTAATTTGGAATATTTTAGGATCTTTAAGTCTTCAATGGTATCAATAATAGAAATTGGTAATAATTAACGCTAACGATATTACAAGTTCAATTTTGATGGAATTTAATTAGCAAAATTATTGGATGGAAATGTGTTTAATTATGCCTGTTTAAATGTGTTGATTAATAAATAAATAGGAAATGTTGTTGAAAATATCTCTAAACCACAAGAAGGGTTGTTTTACTACATATTGTCACATAACTCAAGTTGTAGAGAATTCTAAATCACGTTTTCAATTAAGTAAGATTAAGCACAAGTGTAGTGCTCCTTTAGAATCCAGACGAAATTAATTTTTCATTTTGATTACAAAAGTAAGTAGACTGAAAAGAATAGAAACGACATTTTTAAATTAAAAATACGCGTGATAATGAACAAAATATATACAGTAAATAGAATGATAAATAGAATAACAGATAGAATAACAAATAGAATAAAATATAGAATAACAAATACAATAACAAATAGAATAAGAAACAGAATAACAATTTGAAGAACTAACAGAATAATCAATCATAAAAATAAAAAAATGGTTAATGATCATTTATAAAAGCGAAAGACATCTTTAAGAAATAAATTATTACATTAATAAAATCCAATCGAATCTTGTACATTAATAAGAAAACTAGCGTAATTATTCTCGGTCACTAACACTCCTTCGAATTAGTTTTATTTCATAAATTTATTTTTTTTTAACATTTAAAAAACGATTTCTTCTTAATTAAGTTTTACTATTGAACTTTGGAAGACATTTTTTTCGCTTGGCTGCAAAAGTATAGTCTATAATTTTTATCATTATAAATTAACAATTAATTTAACTAATAATTTAAGTATTTAAAATGCTATTATTTAAAAAAAGCTTGTCTTCGATCAATATAAATTTTAACAAAGAGCGTTCAACAATTTTCATTTTTTTAAAATAAATAACATTTCTCAGGTATTTCAAATTGGACTGTGTTCCTGAAATTTATTTTAAATTTTCTTTTTTTTATTCAAATAAGTACAACAAAAGCCAAAATTTTATTAGTATTAAAAACACTACACTTTTCTGGATCAAGATGAAAATTAGAAAAAAGCGTGCATCCATTTTCATTTTTTTAAAAGAAGAATCATGTCTCACGTATTAACAAATTTGACTGTGTTCCTGAAATTTCATTTAAATTTTCTTTTTTTTATTCAAATAAGTATAAGAAAAGCCAAAATTTTATTCGTATTAAAAACACTACACTTTTCTGGTTCAATATGAAAATTAGAAAAAACTGTGAATCCATTTTCATTTTTTTAAAAGAAGAATCATGTCTCACGTATTTGCAAATTTGACTGTGTTCCTGAAATATTTTTTAAATTTTCTTTTCTTTATTCGAATAAGTATAATAAAAGCCAAAATTTTATTTGTTTTAAAAACACTACACTTCCCTGGATCAATATGAAAATTAGTAAAAACCGTCCATCCAATTTCATTTTTTTAAAAGAAGAATCAGGTCTCACGTATATGCAAATTTGACTGTGTTCCTGAAATATTTATTAAATTTTCTTTTTTTTATTCGAAGAAGTATAAAAAAAGCCACAATTTTATTTGTATTCAAAACACTACACTTTTCTGGATGAAGATGAAAATTAGAAAAAAGCGTGCAACCATTTTCATTTTTTTTAAAGAAGAATTATGTCTCACGTATTTGCTTTTTTGACTGTGTTCCTGAAATCTCTTTTAAATTTTATTTTTTTTATTCAAATTTCGTATTAAAAACACTACACTTTTCTGGATCAATATGAAAATTAGAAGAAAGCGTGCATCCATTTTCATTTTTTTAAAGGAAGAATCATGTCTCACGTCTTTGCTAATTTGACTGTGTTTCTGAAATTTGATTTAAATTTTCTTTTTTTTATTCAAATAAGTATAAGAAAAGCCAAAATTTTATTCTTATTAAAAATACTACACTTTTCTGGATGAATATGAAAGTTAGAAAAAAGCGTGCATCCATTTTCATTTTTTTAAAGAAAGAATCATGTCTTTTGTATTTTCAAATCTGTCTGTGTTCCTGAAATATTTTTTAAATTTTCTTTTTTTGATTCGAATAAGTATAAAAAAAGCCAAAATTTTATTCGTATAAAAAACACTACACTTTCCTGGATCAATATGAAAATTATAGAAAAGCGTGCAACCATTTTCATTTTTTTCAATGAAAAATCATGTCTCACATATTATGGATTTCACGTGAAATTTCTAATTAAAAAGAAAACAGTATTCCGGTTTATTTTAAGTTTTCGTTATGATCAGTCTTATGGGTTATTAATTTATCAGCTAAATATTTTGAGATTTCTTAAACAATTGTGGGAGTGGGTGATAGTTCGTAATTTTTTTATGATACGGTCTACTTTTATTATTTATTCTGTTTTGTCTATTTAATAAAACAGAAAAACAATATAAGTAGAGCGTGTCATAAAAAAACTTCGAACTGTCTCCCCCTTCCACTCTTACAATTTTTATAAAATCTCAAAATATTGAAGTGAAAAATTACTAACCCATAGGACTGGTCATATCGAAATAAGTTTAAAATAAGTCGGAACACTTTCTTTTAGTTGTACATTTCACGTGAAATCCACCGTATGTATTTTATTTATAGCTACCCGAGTCGAAATTTAGGCCCTGATTTGACTCCTTTAGACTCCAATAGACCCT